>JABXJD010002920.1:0-40584 GCA_013375575.1 Percina caprodes
GTGCCCAGGTCAAACTTCCACCTCTGGACTCAATGCTGGTTGCTGTGCCAAGAGAAATCTCAATCATTCCCATTTATGCGTAGGTATATGTTAGGAGATAACATAGGCACAGGCTAATTACTGCTAACTAAAATGCTAGTTAACATTAGTAATTAAATCTAAACTGCTAATGTAAGTCCAAACTCTCTGCGATCTCACCCTGTATTGTACGGGGATGTGTCGACTGCAATAGCAAGTCGCTTGGTTATGACACAATCAAAAGGTATGAGGCAATAGAGCCTTTTTACATTGTTGTGTTTCTTTAGAAATGACCAATGGACAACTTCAGTTTTCAAACGCTTCAGATGTAAAATTATTCGCTGTCAAAGTGGCGCCAAAATAAATGAATACAAAACGGTGGGTGAGTGATTTGTAGCATCAAAACAACGCCATAGGAGCTCCGCTTTATGGACGCACGCTTACCCTCTTGACTCCAATGGGTGTAGATTCTTATTAGCACAATAAAGTGGACGTGATAAGTAGGCCTTTATCCAGGTTGGGATTTATCTTGGGATTATCTTAATATTTGCGTTGTTTTAATATTAATTTATTATAATTGTGATGCTTCAAGCAGAGGGGATTATTCTACTTTTAAGTCTGCATCATTAATGTATCTAAAGTAGTAAAGTAAATGTGGTGACTTTAGGCCATGAGCTTTCTTTAGACATTGCCCTCCTCCTCTTCCATTAATGAAACTGACACCTCTGCAAATCCACAGTGACAGATTTAATATGCAAATATCCAAAGCTTTCTTAAAACCCCAGACTTATCTGCACACCCCGCACAGCAACAACTGTCAGTGTTTTTTAGTATTTATCTTTCATTGAAAATAAGTGTTGATGAGAGTATTTTGTTCAGTCTGTGGGCTGATGTCATGAGGCAGCTATTTAAAACTAAGTGGTGAACTTCTCACTCTGACGGGTGCCGACACACTGGCACACTGTAGACTGTTCACAGCCAAATTAACACAGACAGCTTTTGCAAATGTATGGTATCTGTGAATGAGTTGGCTGATAATAGAGAAAATGGCTCCAAAGAGCATTTATAGTAGTAGTACATTTCTGTCACAATTCATTTATAAACTACTGCTTGATATTTTTAGTGTTAATGCAACAAAAGAAAAATGACATTCCATTTTATCTTGCCTGCAAATGCTAGTTATTGATGAACCACTTTAGCCTATTTAGCATTTGTTTATTATGATCTTAACACTGCAATTAACAATTATTGTATAGCTAGATTTAGCAATTAATTGCTTAGTCTATAAAATGTTCAAAAAAACAAAATCCTATGCAGTTTTCCATAGCCAAAATGACGCCTTGCTTGTTTTGTTCAACCGACAGTCTGTAACAGGAAAAAAACTCATTTTACTGTGACATAAGCAGCTAATTATTACATTTGGGAAGCTAGAACTGGCAAATGTTTCACATTTTTGCTTAATAAATTACTCAGATTTCTGTCGATAGACTAAATGGTAAATCGACTAATCGGTCAGCACTACATTACCCAACAATCTGTTGGGTCATAGCAAATGATGACCAACTAGTTGATCTAAAGATGGTATCAAGCTGAATGATTCTGATGTTTTCCACGTCTGTGCTCTCTCATCAGTCTATCCAGCCGACCCCAACTACTACGGCCCCCCAGCAGTCCAGGAGTTCCCCCAGTTTGACATCGTAGAGGACACCTACTCCACCACCTCCACCATGGACTCGCGTCGGAACTCTCGATTCGGCGGCTTCCCGTTTCCACTGGATCGATGTGACCGCCGCGCTCCCTTACCGCCCTGCTACAGCAACCAGAACCTGGACGACTTCCTGGGTCCCGACGGGCTTCCTCTTCCCAGCTCCCAGTGCCCCAACGAGTACACCGCCATCAGCTACTACCCCACCCAGCACGCCCGCAGCCTGGACAACGTCTCGGGAGGCTACAAGAGACTCAGCATGCGTCTGAGCGTGGCTATGCCGTCGTACGCGGAGCAGGCCAGCCCGCCGCCGGCGCCGAACGCCGCCCAGCCTCAAACGAGACCAGCAGGGCGGAATCCGAGCAGCTACGAAGGGTCCAGCATGGTTGAGAGTGATTACGGGAGCTGTGAGGAGGTGATGTTTTAAGACCCAAGTTTGGGTTGGGTTTTTTTGTGGCAATTTGCGTCCTTTTTCGATGATTACTCACTTTTAGTTTCATGTGGGAACCTAAACAGTGTAAGTACATGCCACTGTGTTGTACAGCTCCATTCTAAGGCAGCTTTGTGTGCTAGTACAGCTCGCAGATGGGACTCTTTGAAAGTGCACAGCACACTCTCGCTGTGAGATCAGAGTCTTTTTTTTCACAGAAGAAAGTGCCATGTGAACCATTCAGATGTCTTTCATGTGTTTGACTTTTCAAAGTAGTGAAGTCCTACTGTGCCAGACTAGACGGGGGTAATTTAGTGCTCCTCGGTTACTTCCATGGAGAGAGTTCAGCAGAAGTTCATCCCCGATGTCTAAGAGACGCCATCGAGAGCACTCGTTAACTTGTGAGGGTTGTGAAATTGTGAAGAGTTGCTGTTGTGAACTGTTTCTTTGTCAAAATATGGCAAAACTCAAGACTTGTTTTTAAGCTTTACCATTAGAAGATCTGACTCTCAGAAGAGGATACTGCTTTCTAAACATCACACAACTGCATATCTCTTGCATTTCACTTCCTGTACACACAAGCCAGCCACTCTAAAGACATTAATTTCAGCTCTGTTGAACATTGATAATGGTACGCATGCTGTGCACCAAATTATATGATTGAATGAGAGACGGCAGGCACGAGGAAACACAGTTGCCATGGCAGTGGCCAATGTGACATTCAGACGTCTAATGAAATCCTGATGAAGAGCTTTGGTGAGTGTTGCATTGTGTGGACGGTAACCAGTATTTATCATATCCACATTCTGCGGTGTGTTTGTGTTAACGTGGAATTTCTTTTATCATAAAAACACTGCAAGAAGTGTTGGGAAAATGCAGGTTTAATGTGTGTCTAATGTCGGCCCACTATTTCAAATCTAAAGGTATTAAAAAGACATTAAGCACATTTCATGCAGGTTAAAAATTTCAGTTAACTCTTTAATCTGCTTACTTTTGCTGTTTAATCTCGCTGTCTGTTACAATGAAGGGGGCTGGATCCTCATTAAAAAAAAAAAAGAAAAAAAAAGATAAGAAGCCATGAACACAAAGTGAGGTTTGTTGTGAAGTAGGTGTGTTTTATCTCTGAGTGTTACTAGTATCAATGCTGTTTCCATTGCGATACATTCTGTACATTTTAAATGTGAACGCATCTCCTCTTGGATATTAATAAGCGTGAACTAGATTACAGTATTTTCTTTGGAGGAGACGGTGGTGTTTGTGATCGTGTTCAGCTCTGTAGTGTTGTTGCCCTCTGTGACAAAGCCAACACTTAATGTGGAGGCGTTAAAGAAGAGCCGTACAAAAATGTCTATGCAACCATTTTAAATGGTGTAAATGTGCAAGCCTCAGATCAGAATGCTTGTTTCAGTCAAAAGTTTGTTGTGCATTATGCAACATATTACAAAGTAAATGTTTCGTACTGAAAAGTCTGTGTTTAGCCCAGTTTTAGCAGCAAAATCAACTTTAAAAAGCCATAATATTCACAATTAAATATCACTTCAGATGAAATGACTTCCTGAACATTACTTTTACGACAACTACAAATAGACCACTAAACCTACCGTGGAAGCTGTGGGGTTTGTCTCTTTTAGGAAATTTGAACAAATGTAAAAGTAATTTATTCAGGTACAATACATATGTTAGCATAAGTACAGAAAGCCTCATGCATAATGTATAAAGTGACGTTTCCATTTGGCCGCTCAGCAGTTTATTCTTTGTATTTGTACATGAAGTTAAAATCAGATTTATTCATGTCTTCGGTTGCTATGACAACCAATGTCAGCTGGCGACGATGCTGTCCAAACAACACTTAACGTATGTCAGGTCAATGCAGATCAAAGGCCACATCTAAAAGACAGATCTGCTGCTGCACGTGTGTCAGGGAGGCAGATGATGCGCGTGAAATCATAGTAACTGAATTTTTACACAGGCTGGGGAGATAAATAAGACGCAAGGGCACTGCCAGGTTTTGTTGTAACGTGTTAACAGACATCAGGGTGATTCAGACACGGTTAAATAAGTTATCACAGAGAAAAAGGTTTTTTTCTGTAACTGTGTCATTAATTTCTATCATCCAAGTGTGTGTGTGTGCTAACTCAAAGCACACACTTTGCAAATATTAATACATATGTATTCACTGCTGGTTTTACTGCTGTGAAAAAAGGAGGACTAAAAGAAATTAGGGTTTGGAAGTTTAATCGATTTAGACAACTTTCAAGTTTATATAATGGAAAAAAACTCAAAGCTATTAATTTAAAAAATGGCTAATCTCTCCCACAGTAGGCAGTGTTGTGCCAATAACAGATAAGTCTTTTGAATTTAATATCCTGGATGAATAATATGGGCCTTATTGAGTGCCGAATCACACTTCCTTCATAATAGATTTGACTGTATTTTTGCTACCTTTTGTTGTTTCAGCATTGTAAGGCAATTTCATATGCAAGAAATGAGTGTATGAATGAATTTTTGAAGAGCATAGACCCACTAATCAACATTTTCATTTGAGTAACTACATTCCTGCTGCTCTCAAAAAATCATTATTTTTTTTAGGTCAGTGTCATCGCCATCTCTTATTTTGTGATCTCTGTAACTAATCCTTTTAATTGTTGTATTCTGTTAATTTAATGTCTGTCCTTCACTGGTGGTTTAAATATGATTGCTGTTTCGGAGAGAAAGAAATATATCTGTACAAAAAAAAGACCTTTATAGTGTACAGGTATTGTGTTGTACATAGAGTCTGTATCTGTGTGTTGCTCTTGTTGTTTGTGCTGAATATGACTCACTTGAATGTAAGGTACATTTGTTTTCATTCATAAAAGTTTATTTTTTTTTATCAATATGGGCCTCCCCATGTTTTGCCCTGTTGTTTCTCTGTGAGAGATTTTATTAAGATACCGTCTTTACTTTTTGTTTTTCAATATTGTAAAGAGAATATGAATAAAGATAATCTTCTAAGAACACTGATGCTTGCTTCTTTGTGTACTCAAGATAACAACACACATACACACAGTGAGTTTTGTCATTGTCGGAAAAGAAGTATGAAAAATAAAAAAAAAGGTTTCTCCAGACAGGATTTGTGTTATCAGAGAAAATCTCGGGTAATTTATATTTAACCACATATTAGTGATGTAAGACTGATGTGCTGAGTGCGTATCTGTAAGACATATAAGTCAATGGGACGAAGCCGGGACTGATGGGGTTAAGCAACTGTGCCCACCCACTATTATTGTTATTATTATGTCAAAAAAAGTATTTAAAAAAAGTCATAGTATAGTATGTAGTAAAAAGTTTAAAAAAGTCATAGTATAGTATGTAGTAAAAAGTTTTAAAAAAAGTCATAGTATAGTATGTAGTAAAAAGTCATAGTATAGTATGTCAAAAAGTCATAGTATAGTATGTAGTAAAAGTTTTAAAAAGTCATAGTATAGTATGTAGTAAAAAGTCATAGTATAGTATGTCAAAAAGTCATAGTATAGTATGTCAAAAAGTATCGAAGAAAAAAAAGTCATAGTACAGTACGTAGTAAAAAGTAAAAAAATGTCATAGTATAGTATGTAGTAAAAAAGTCATAGTATAGTATGTAGTAAAATGTCATAGTATAGTATGTCAAAAAAGTATTTAAAAAAGTCATAGTATAGTATGTAGTAAAATGTCATAGTATAGTATGTCAAAAAGTCATAGTATAGTATGTCAAAAAAGTCATAGTATAGTATGTCGAAAAAGTCATAGTATAGTATGTCAAAAAAATCAGTATAGTATGTAGTAAAAGTAAAAAAAAAGTCATAGTATAGTATGTCAAAAAGTCATAGTATAGTATGTCGAAAAAGTCATAGTATAGTATGTCAAAAAAAGTCAGTATAGTATGTAGTAAAAAGTAAAAAAAAAGTCATAGTATAGTATGTCAAAAAAGTCATAGCATAGTATGTAGTAAAAAGTTAAAAAAGTCATAGTATAGTATGTAGAAAAAGTCATAGTACAGTATGTAGTAAAAAGTAAAAAAAAAGTCATAGTATAGTATGTCAGAAAAAGCCATAGTATAGTATCTCAAAAAAGTCATAGTATAGTATGTAGAAAAAAGTCATAGTATAGTATGTCAAAAAAAGCCATAGTATAGTATCTCAAAAAAGTCATAGTATAGTATGTCAAAAAAGTCATAGTACAGTACATAGTAAAAAGTAAAAAAAAAAGTCATAGTATAGTATGTCGAAAAAAGTTTAAAAAAAAGGTCATAGTATAGTATGTCGAAAAAAGCCATAGTATAGTATGTAGTAAAAAGTTTTAAAAAGGTCATAGTATAGTATGTCAGAAAAGGTTTAGTATGTCGTTAAATTCATAAAAAGTCATAGTATAGTGTGTACAAAAGTCATAGTATTATATGTCAAAAAAAATTTCATTAAAACGTCATACTGTAGTATGTCAAAAAAGTCATGAAGGTCATAGTATATTATGTCAAAAAAAGTATTTAAAAAAAGTCATAGTATAGTATGTAGTAAAATGTCATAGTATAGTATGTCAAAAAAGTCATAGTATAGTATGTAGTAAAAAGTTTTTAAAAAAGTCATAGTATAGTATGTAGTAAAAAGTAAAAAAAAGGTTGTAGTATAGTATGTCGAAAAAAAGTCATAAAAGGTCATAGTAAGGTATGTAGAAATGAAGAAAGTCAAAGTATAGCATGTCAAAAAAGTCATTCTGTAGTATGTAAAAAAAATGTTGTTAAAAAGTCATAGTATAGTATGTAGAAAAATGTCATAGTATAGTATGTCAAAATAAGTCATAGTATAGTATGTAGAAAAAAAGTCATAAAAGGTCACAGTATAGTATGTAGAAATGAAGTCAAAGTATAGCATGTCAAAAAAAGTCATTCTGTAGTATGTAAAAAAAATGTTGTTAAAAAGTTGTAATATAGAATGTTGAAAAAAGTAGTAGTAGTAAGTAGTGCTAAGGGTATCAGGACATGTAATTGATTGAATTGAATATTTTATCTGTGTCTTGTACATCTATCCCTTGCTGCTGCAACAGTGTGCATTAATTACCCCTTTGTGGGATTAATAAAGAATTTAGAATCTTGAATCTTAAATAAAAAAATAACTTTTGGAAGTGAACTTCCATTCTTCATTGTTTTTCTACTTCTTCCAAGCGTGCACAAAGACAGATCTCCAGACATTATGACGTCCAAGTGTCTCTTTGTGCTGAACTCTAATAAACCTCTCAGATCAAGGAGTGTGAAAGTGTCCTGAAATTACTGATCGTTATTTATGTTACACAGGAAAAAAACACGTTAACTAAATTCAACCACACAAAGTTATCTGTGTCTCTGTGCATGTGTGTGAGTACGTGTGTGTATAAAGTGTTTGTCCGAACATCCCAAAGAAGCACAGGTCTATTTGCATATACTGTGTGTGTAAAGTGTGTGTAGTCACATTATTGATGGTGGGGTTTGGATGTCAGATGAGGGCGGGGAAAGAGTATTTACACTGTTTGGATGAAAATCCAAAGACTTGGCGGACCGTGTGTCTGATGTGGAAATACATTCTTTGAATTCTCGTGGCACCATCTTGTCTTTTTCTACCCCAGCCCCTAACTCCTTCCTCTTGTCAATGTTCTACATCCATCTCCTTGTTCACTCCACCATGTACACTGTGTTGAATTGTTCTGATCTGAGCTGCCATGAGGTTATTTATGAACATGAAAATACTTTGCACATCTATAACATGAGACAGGTGCGTCGGAGAGGGACGAGTAGGTCCAAAGTTGCAGAGAAACTCCAGCACACTGTCTAACTTACAAAGATATATTTAATAGCCGGAACGTTTTGGTACTAGACCTTCATCAGGCAACTTTATAGATCTACCATATTCCTGTGATGCTGTTTGTTGGGTTGTTCAATTCAGGCAGTCAAGGCAAAATGTAAGTGATGTTATTCTCTTTTTAGGGAAAGAAATATTACAGTCATAGTTTATTTAACCTGCACCAGGGAGGAGTTTGTATCACGCCTCTGAGAATTACTGACAAGAACACTGCTAAGAATTGACTTGATATTAAAAACATTCTTGGCTCAAAGCTGTGCTTAAAAGTTAATTATCAAGCACCTCAGTTGTAATTTAAGTGAAGTGTAGAACTGTTGAATGGCCGCATAGCAGTTGGATATTTACAGCAGGAGACCTTAAATCACTGGCAGAGGAAGAGGGATTTCTAGCTTCAGGAAATTAAATAACTTGCTTTTATTATTTAAGTTTGAAAGTAGGAGTAAATTTCATGAATTCTGGAAAGCTTGATAAATAAGGGCCCAGACCTCTCCTTACATAAACATCAGACCATGGTATGTATCATCCCTCCTAGTTTCATCAAATTTAGACAATTTGAACTGATGAAATGCCTGTGTGGGCAGGTTTGAGCTGTGATTTGGACCATTGCTAAAAAAAGAGCACCACCATCAGAAACATAGACTGAACTGCTTTCTTACATTTTGTCTGGTCATAAAGCAAATTCACAAAATCAATAACTGTGAAGGGTGTCTCTAAATGATAGCTTCATCAATTTATTTTTTATTTGCCATTACCTGACTGGCTGCCATCCAACAGCCTAATAGCCTCTAATAATATTACCTATACAGCAGCATTATGTGTCTGAGGCACTTAACACCGAGTTTACTGTGGTCATTTGGTAATTATTGGTCCTTTAATTATGATATGATATCACAGGCACTTAACAAGGTCAAGGGACAGTAAGTTCACGATCCCGACTAAAAGGTATGAGTTCTCACACGCCATAGAAGGATACCAGCCGGTCCAAAGATGCATCAGGATGAACCGGCAAGGGACCGAGCAACATCATCTGGAAGAAGTGATGAGTAGAGCGAGAGAGAATCAGAGTGGATCAAATCCAAGCAATTTAGCACTCAGGTGGAAACATCTGTAGAGATGAACAGGGGTCTGTTTCAGAAAGCAGGTTCAGTGAAAATTCTGAGTTAGTTAACCCTGAGATGAGGGAAAATCTGGGTTTTCTGTTTCAGAAAGGGAGGTTAATCAAACCTGAGAGAGAGGGGGAACTCCTGCCTGTTTCAGAAAGAGAGGTAAATTAACCTCAGAGTCAGTTACTATGGTAACTGAGCCTGTGAACCTAACCTGGTCGGGAGCAGGTTCTCTTCTCAGTGTCCTCCCTCAGGCACAGCGCTCTGTCAGTTTCTCATTCAGTCTGTTTCAGGCGCATTTTAGCACAGTTTATCTGCATGAATTAATAAAATAACAATAAAAAAAACAGGGTTGGTTTATTGAAATGCAGACTATAAAACGTTTTGTTCCGAACATGGCATTTCCTTTTGATGAAGAAGCTGTATTACCTTGCAGGGAGCTAATATTGAGATGATATTTAGGTCCTGACTATAGATATATTTTCATTTCCAGATAACTACCTATTTGAGCGGTATTGTTTTTAGGTCCCAGTATATCAGTTGTAGCCTCCATAACCTTATCCGTCCTTATATCACTAACGTCACCCATTATGGACATGCTCTTACATCCCAGCAGATTATTTATGTCACATTATGTTTTTTAACCCTTGTGTTGTCCCCCCGGGTCGAAAACGTACACAAATTTGAAATTTTCATTCCTTTTTCAGACTTTTTAGTTGTCACTAACACCACCTCACTAGCTTTTACAGTTCTTTAGTAACCCTCATTTATATAGAATTATACCTAATATTTGAGTTAAAAAAGCAGAAATTTTGAATTATTTTGACTAATAGTTAAGATCAGAGGACGTACAGATGAGTTTAGTCAGGAATGAAAGTGATTATATTTGCAAAGAGCGTTGTATGGAATCCAATCCATTTTTTTGTAGTAATTTTGGTTAAAAAGAAACCCATATTTCAGATATAGATATTTTTTAAAGGGGTCAAATTTGACCCGAGGACAACAGGAGGGTTAAACGTTTTTGTAGAGTTCCCAGCACACAAACCGGTAAGAGACATTAAAAATGTATGTGTAAAACCCTTTGAAATTAAAGATTATGAAATTTAAATATTGACAGTGCTGCAGCCTCAGAATGGGATTAGTAGGCCTAGGACCTTTTTGCCCGCAGGATTTCACCTAAATGTAATATTATACTTATGAATATATTAATACACTATATTGGAATTTATGCATTTACTCAAGCAGCACTTTTCCCCCATGCAAATTCTCTTTTGTTGCTTTTTAACTAAATACATGTTCAAAGTCACTATATGTGCACGAGTATTTCCGGTTGTTGCCATGGTGAATCGCAGTATCATGGCTCCATTCACACTGCCTTTTTATTGGGGTGGTGCACACGCTCAACTTGATTGAATTGATTGAACCAACTCTAATCAGCTGTTCTGGAACCAAAACCTCAGTTTCCCAACTCAGTTTGTTAAATCTTCTTCCTGAAACGGACCCCAGAAGGACGAGAGAAGCACAGAAAGAAGAAAAGAAATTTAAAAAACAAAAACACTTTACATATTAATAATTCGTACCATTTCACAATAAAATGAAGTACGAACGCATTCAAATCTCAGTATCTGTTTAAAAATAATATCTAGTAAAAACTTGTGCAAAAACCAACTCCTCATCAACGACAGAACAATCAATCTCATTAAAACACCAACGCTGTTAAAAAGCATCAATGTCTCCAATGTGTTGATGAAACCTGAACCCTAACCAGAGTCTGGCCCTGATGTTACAGAGCCAGACTGCTTTGGCCTCCTGCCCCTCCCTGGTCTTTCTGATTCTGTAAATCGCCATTTTGGCTTCACCTGAAAGGTAATTTAGGAGCTGCCACTTATTTTTGTAGGCAGCTCCCATAATAGCCTCAGTAAAAACTACAGTAAAGAGACTGAAAAGAAAAAAAATACAAAGAAAAGAGAGAAGAACAGTGTGGTTAAGAACCGAGATAAAAGCATTGGAGGCCACAGCATCATGTAAAATCCTCCATTGAAGGTCAGCGGCCCTTTTTGAGGGGAGAATTGTATAAAACCCTCTACTGGGGCCAGGGCTGGTCCCCCCGAGCTTTTAATTCCAGACAGTGGGGAGTCTGCCACTCAGTCCTTTTATGTATAGCTTCCACACAGTTCTGCTACAGTGTTACTTTGTCTGCTCCATGCTGGGTAAGTTTGCCTGGGCTACTGGCAGCTAGCAGGGGGCCAGTCTCCTCCTAAACTCTGGGCTCAGGTAAACCTCTGGGTCTGGCCTCCTCCTGGAGAAAAATCCCTGCACACACGAGGAGAACATGCAAACTCCTTACAGAATGGCCCGGGACGACCAGGGTTCAAACCTGGTGAGTCAGTGCTAACCATCGGGCCACCGTGCTGGTAAGTCCTGTGATGGTTCTGGAGACAGCTGGGCTGGCAGAGGAGATGACGGGTCCGAAGCAAGACAGAACGGGCCGAAGGCTCCACAGGTGAGTACTTCTGGAAACACGGAACAGACAGGTTAGAAACTCGATGACAACAAGACTGGAACTACTGCAGGAAGGCTGGCGGTAATGCCGACTGGCAGGGAGAGGAACGTCAGGCTGGTCTTTATAGGTGCTTGATGAGCTGATGAGTAACTGGTGTCAGGTGGGGGGAGCGAGCAGGAGGGGCGTGTCCACATAGTGTGGAGAGTGTGAAAAACAGAACACACACACACACACACACACACACATAGAAGAAACAACCAACACGTAAACCGTTTAAATCTGAGCATGCGCGACTCAAATCTGCACTCGACTCACATCGGGGAGCGACGGTGACGAGAGTCTCACGTTCATCTCAGTAAGCTAGCAAGCATACACAACAGACAACTTCCATGTAGGCTACTTCAAAATAAAATAACTTCCTGTGACGGTTCAAAGTAAAACTAAATTACTGTTAAATAAAGTTGTGTACCTTTTCACATATCAGCTCTAAATCAAGTACTGTAAATAATGTAGATGGTGAGTTTTAATCACACCATAATTGACCATTTCCTTTAGACTGTTTTAAACTAAACAAGATAAATTTCTTATTTAAGTGCTTTAAACCAACATTTTACAACAATGCTGTACTTCAATACAACTGTAAAGTACTTTTAATTGTGTATTTTCATTCTCCTACTTGCCTATTGTATGTTTTGCTTATCTATTTTCATAGCTGTACTTACTTTGCATATTCATATTAATCATACAACATATTATGAATAATCTATGATGTATTAAAGTGGATAAAGAGGAGACTTTATTGATCCGGTGGTGAAATCCACAAGCTAGCTGCCAAGTCAAACTTCCACTGTTGGTGAAAGTAACTCAAACGTAATGCAAAAGTAGTGTAATGTATTACAATTCAGAGACAGTAACATAGTGATATAGCTCATTCAAATGACAATAACTAGAAATCTATAATGTATTACATTTTGGAAATAACTTGCCCAACACTGAACCTCTGTGCTGGCCCGGCAGAGTCACTCCCAATCAGGGCAAATTCTCTCTTGTTTCTCTCTTTCTCCTCTTCTTATTTTTTGTACTTCTCTGTATTAAATCTCTGGTGTAATATTATTTTTTCCGATTACTCTCTTCACGAAGTGGTGGGGACTTGATGACTCATGATTTTAAAAGAGTTGTGGGCGGACTCAACCTGGCTACATGACATTGGTGTGGGAGACCTGTGTTTGAATCCCACTGCACCAATCAACCAAGATGAGCTTAACACTTAACCGCTAGTCGCTCCAGAGGCATGCGACCTCTGACATGTATCGCAATTGTAAGTTGCTTTGGATAAAATGGTCAGTTTTATGACACGTTATATATTGTAATGTAGCATACAGGAGGAAGCTCTCTTGTCACACGGCAAGAAGAAACCTTTTGTCTATCAGTCTTTGAGCCGACCCCACTGCTGCTGGCGTGCAGACTAGATTAGAACAAAAGAATGTGTAGCATTGAAAAGAATTGACAGGATGGATGGTAGGATCTTGGTTTTGACTGAAGAAACCTCAAAACACATGGATTTGGAAATGACGCGTTCTTTTGGAGGACGACGGACCAATAGAGAGAGTTTTCATCCAAGGAACCACCTACAACTTTAAGGGAATATGTTGGAGCCATTACAACACTTTGTTTTGTTTATATAACACATTGGTTATGTTAATTAGATAGATAGATAGATAGATAGATAGATAGATAGATAGATAGATAGATAGATAGATAGATAGATAGATAGATAGATAGATAGATAGATAGATAGATAGATAGATAGATAGATATGTATTGATCCCAAGAAAAATGGGAAATTACGGTGTTACAGCAGCACACGTACATCAGTCACACAACACAGAATGTAAATATAAATGAGATACTAGGAAAAATATACATACACACAATATACATGAAATAATAATAATAGGAATAAAAAAGAACAAATATTTGAATATATATACAGAATGGGAAAACTAAAATGTGCAACTGCTTAAATAATGCTAAAATGTATGTTAAATGTAAATAAACCAATTGTGCAGGTTGCACTTAGTGCGGTAGTGTGGTGTCTAAAAGTCTTATCTAGCACCCGGTGATGACAATTAATCTGCAGTTTTATGTTTGAGCACTCGGTGGAGCATTGCCTGGGAAGGCATAAAAGGTAATCAGCCTCAGGTACACAGGTGTGTGGAAAAACGGGAAAGCATACAGTTTTTATGCTTGTTGGGTTAGGAAAATGAATGGAACTGAACCAGAAATGAAATGGACTAATGCTTGTGCGATGGTGAGCAGGATGTTAAGGAAATTAAATGGGTCACAGCACCGAAAATGAAGACAAATTGTGGACATTGATTATTGGCACGCAGAACACATACGTTCAAGTAAGTTCTCCACTGATCTCACCTCATTGGCCTGATGTAGGAGTGGGTAAAAGACTACAGAATATATTGGGGAAACTTAGAAATGTCTGGAACTGTAAAATGTGAATCCATAGGGGAGAAACATCTTTTCAGTCCACTGCACCGTAAAACCTAAATCTTCATTGGACAAAGCCTCTCCTTTCTTTAAAATTCATAGAAACCCCAACAGTACCTCTAACGAGAGAATAGAGTCGCTGCTAATTCACAGCAGACATGGACAACACACACACACACACACACACACACAAACTGTGCAAAAAAAATGTGACTGTGCAGTACTGTAAATACACTTTACGATTTATTGTCTTTACTTTATATGTTATATATTATTATATATATATTATATGTATTGTTTCTTTATCTGTGTCTTGTACATTCCCCCATTTCCCTTGCTGCTGCCAATTTACTGATAGAAATATTTATGTTACACAGAAAAAAACACTTTAACTAAATTCAACCACACAAAGTTGTCTGTGTCTCTGTGCGTGTGTGTGTGTGTGTGCGTGTGTGTGCGTGTGTGTGAGTACGTGTGTGTATAAAGTGTTTGTCCGAACATCCCAAAGAAGCACAGGTCTATTTGCATATACTGTGTGTGTAAAGTGTGTGTAGTCACATTATTGATGGTGGGGTTTGGATGTCAGATGAGGCGGGAAAGAGTATTTACACTGTTTGGATGAAAATCCAAAGACTTGCGGACCGTGTGTCTGATGTGAAATACATTCTTTGAATTCTCGTGGCACCATCTTGTCTTTTTCTACCCCAGCCCTAACTCCTTCCTCTTGTCAATGTTCTACATCCATCTCCTTGTTCACTCCACCATGTACACTGTGTTGAATTGTTCTGATCTGAGCTGCCATGAGGTTATTTATGAACATGAAAATACTTTGCACATCTATAACATGAGACAGGTGTGGGAGAGGCTGGTAAAGTTGCAGAGAAACTCCAGCACACTGTCTAACTTACAAAGATATATTTAATAGCCGGGAACGTTTTGGTACTAGACCTTCATCAGGCAACTTTATAGATCTACCATATTCCTGTGATGCTGTTTGTTGGGTTGTTCAATTCAGGCAGTCAAGGCAAAATGTAAGTGATGTTATTCTCTTTTTAGGGAAAGAAATATTACAGTCATAGTTTATTTAAACCTGCACCAGGGAGGAGTTTTATGTAAAACAAGGGTGCTGGCCATTGAGTCAGAATGTAAATGGTCTGTGTTTATTTAGCGCTTTTCTAGTCTTAATGACTACTCAAAGCTCTATATCATAGTACTGGAACAATTCCCCATTCACACAGTGTGGCCGAGGCTGCCGTCCAAGGTCAGATAAACATCCACACGCACACCCAAGGACACTTTGACATGGGACTGCAGGGCCAAGGATTGAACCACCAAATGGCAAGCAACCACTCTACCACTGAACCACCCCCTAACGTGTGTTATCCACATTTTTCAGTGTCAAAATCAATAATGCAGGAATCTGGGCCCGTATGTATCACGCGTCTGAGAATTACTCACAAGAACTTCTTGGTTCAAAGCTGCGCTTAAAAGTTACGTTATCAAGCACCTCAGTCGTGATTTATGTGAAGTGTAGGACAATATATTAATGTCAGTCTTGGAAATGATTCACGACACTTTGCTGTGCCACAAAGGGGATTTCGGATGACGACACAGATGTGGACCAATCACTGAATAGATTTCCTTATTTCAGAATATTCTCAGATGATTTCACATTGAATGGTGAAATTCTTAAGAGGAGTTTACTTTCAACACACATTTGATAATAAAGTATTTTCAGGAGAATACATTATGATATACACATTGGAAACGTTTTTCACCATGTCTGAATTACTAATTTTACACTGACCGGCCTATATAGAGCCTAGATTGTATGATATTTGATGGATGCTCGTCGTCAAACATTTCAAAAACGTTCTTTGTCGCACGTCTCTGTCTCCTCAGCGCCATCACAAGCCCCTACTGGTAACTCCTAACCACTGCAGAGACCTCTGGAGCTGCCTTAAATCACTGGCAGAGGAAGAGGGATTTCTAGCTTCAGGAAATTAAATAACTTGCTTTTATTATTTAAGTTTGAAAGTAGGAGTAAATTTCATGAATTCTGGAAAGCTTGATAAATAAGGGCCCAGACCTCTCCTTACATAAACATCAGACCATGGTATGTATCATCCCTCCTAGTTTCATCAAATTTAGACAATTTGAACTGATGAAATGCCTGTGTGGGCAGGTTTGAGCTGTGATTTGGACCATTGCTAAAAAAAGAGCACCACCATCAGAAACATAGACTGAACTGCTTTCTTACATTTTGTCTGGTCATAAAGCAAATTCACAAAATCAATAACTGTGAAGGGTGTCTCTAAATGATAGCTTCATCAATTTATTTTTATTTGCCATTACCTGACTGGCTGCCATCCAACAGCCTAATAGCCTCTAATAATATTACCTATACAGCAGCATTATGTGTCTGAGGCACTTAACACCGAGTTTACTGTGGTCATTTGGTAATTATTGGTCCTTTAATTATGATATGATATCACAGGCACTTAACAAGGTCAAGGGACAGTAAGTTCACGATCCCGACTAAAAGGTATGAGTTCTCACACGCCATAGAAGGATACCAGCCGGTCCAAAGATGCATCAGGATGAACCGGCAAGGGACCGAGCAACATCATCTGGAAGAAGTGATGAGTAGAGCGAGAGAGAATCAGAGTGGATCAAATCCAAGCAATTTAGCACTCAGGTGGAAACATCTGTAGAGATGAACAGATGGATGATAGAAGCATAGAAAGAAGGAAAGAAAACTTATTATGGAAAAGGAGAAAAAAGGACAACAGTGAGGAAAGTCAGAGAGAGAAATGGGACATTACAGTAAGAGGGGTGGAAATGGTGTGTGTGACACATTTCTATGCATAAATCACACATTCACTCACAGAACTACAGCAGTGAGAGAGAGAGAGACAGAAAAAGAGAGGGAGAAAGAGAGACAGAGAGAGATACAAGTGACAGACAGGAGAAAGACAGAGAGCGAGAGAGTGAGTGTGTGTAAAGTAGAGAAAGGGGGAGAGGAGGGGTGAGAGAGTGATGGAGAGAGAGATGGAGAGAAAGTAAAGTAAAGAAAGAGGGAGATGGGAGGTGTGTGAGAGAGCGAGAGAGAGAGAGAGAGAGAGAGAGAGAGCACAAATGTTGGACGCTATAAGGCGCGTAAGCCTCTTCGACCAGCCGGTCAGAGTTGAAGTTGCGGTCCGCACGTGAAGGTCTGAATGAGGCTGAAACCGACACACTGAGAGACAGACCGGCGGGAGGATCAAAGAACAACGGAGTGGATTTGTGAATGAAACCACAGAGTGAAGACAGCAGTCCAGCAGCGCGAATGGGACCCGATTCATAAAATGAGGCGTGTGACCTGAGAAGCTTCAGATCTGCAGTTTGGTTTTACATTTTTCCAGTTTCAATGGGAACCGAATGACACACGGGAAAACGCGTGGCACTTGCTTGCATTTAAAAGATTTTTATCGCGTTTTTCTGTCCCCGAATGTTCACCGCGATTCCTCGAGCGTAAATGACGACATTAATCGTCTGTCGGTTTCTTAGTCTCGTTTATACCGGTGACAAGTGAACCTACACTGCTAAACAGCGGGACTTATCAAAGCTAAAAACGTATCTCATACAGAAATGTCCTAAGATACCCTGTAAGATACCCTGTTTAAAGACGCGCGCTCCAGTGCCTTTGCGCACCATGTGTTGCCCTTTTGATGTATAACCTCTTTTTACCTCTTATGAGTATTAATGTCAGCAATTACTTGATGCGCCTAGTTTGACAGCTGGAGTCATGTTGGGGCTGCAGGACCCCCCCAAAAACGGATATTATAAAAAAACATCAATTGATTAAAAAAAAAAGTGTAAACGTTTCCCCCTTTCTGGGATATTGGATATATGTGAAGTAGCCTCTACAAGTATTTGAGGTGGGTAAAGAGGGGTTGCTTTGTTTTGTTCATTAGTCGATTATTCGATTCCTCTCGAGGACATCTTTTCGTGAACACATTGAGGAGTTTCAGAGGAAGTTTCAAGTTTCCTTCTGAATCAAAGCCACCAAAGACAACCATCCATCCTGTCAGGCAGATCTGATTCTGTAAAGAGTACAAGGTAACTGCGCTGTACGGAGAGAGAGAGAGAGAGAGAGAGAGAGAGAGAGAGAGAGAGAGAGAGAGAGAGCACACGCGGATGATGGAGGGATGTGTGAATATTGGACGGGAGACAAAATCACTCATCCAGTCTCTGGTTCATCAGTGAAGTGTGTGAACTCTGTTACAGGCCTACGTCTCTCACTCTAGCCAACTGATCATGTGTCACATCTCTCGTCCGCGTGCACGCGCTGTCTCACTCTTCTTCTTCCACTCCTTGCACTCCTCATGCATTGGTTTGGTAGTGTTGACTGTGGCTCTTCGGATTTGCAGTCTGTTGTAGAGTAAAAATATTTAATAACTATCGCATATAAAGTATCCATTCAAATGGCAGCATGTAGCATCCTGTGACGTCTTGCATACTTTCCAGCATCCCTGGACGAGCCGTGCGTTATGATGAACGGACCGATCTTCCACGATCCGATGCGACTCGTCGACCCGAGGCACCTTCCGCAAATGATGTCCCTGGAGGACCGCGACCCCACCATGGTGGAGGGGACCCTGGGGCCCCGTAACTCCACGCTTCCCGGGGGGGAAGGGGCTCCGGGCCAGCAGCGCCCGTCCTTCCCCTGGGTGGAGACCCTGCTTGCCGGCGTCCTGATCACGACCATCGTGGTGGATGTTATCGGGAACCTGCTGGTCATCGTGTCCGTGTTCAGGAACAGGAAACTCAGGAAAGCAGGTAGGCTACAGGTGTTCAAGGTGTCCGTCAGAGATGCGAAGTAACGCAGTACAAATACTTCGTTACAGTAGGCCTACGTTTTAAGTACATTTTTCTGATATTTTCACTTTACTATTTTTTTGTGGCGACCTTTTGCTTTTACTCCTTACTTTTTAACACAAATATCGGTACTTTCTGCTCCTTACATTTGACATAATTGGCTCGTTACTTTAGTTTTGTACAAGAGGTTGTCATGTCGGACAATGGCTAGTCATTTAGCGGCGCGTGCGCTTCACCGGTGAGCTTGCACGTTGCATCCACAGAGAGAAGTTGTCTCCGTGTCAGACACACCTGGGGCCAAGTTGGAAACCAGAATCAGCTTCAATGTCTGTTTAGTAATTCATATTTAATGCTTTATTTTCTTTCCAAAAGCCAAATTGGAGCACACACACATACATGTAGATTCCTTTAAATGTTAAGGGAAGATTGAAAAGAGAAACGGATCTGTGAAGTCTCACATATGATTTCATATCTTGCTGCTCAGTCTGAATCTTATTAACCTGGAGTCCCCATCTCTGTCACAATAATCATATATGATGTTGATGATGATGTTTTAGGCCTGTTGGCAGACAAATTTAAAATGTAGCCAACGGCATATAAAGAGCCTTTTTCATGTCCACTTAAGTTTCTCAGCTCACACTCTAGTAACATAAGTGTGGTCAGGTAGCTTTGAATAAAAAATGGTTGTCATTCCCACGGCTACTAAAATTACATAAAAAGTACATTTCCTAGCCTGTACTTTGTTACTTTTACTTGAGTAAATCAGAGTATTTTAAACACAAGTATCTGTACTTCTACTTAAGTACGGGAAGTGAGTACTTTTGCCATCTCTGGTGTCCGTGCATGTCATGGATATAGATATTTAACCAAAACTCAACAATATAGAAGGATGTAGCCTAGAACGGACCCTAATGTAGCTTGATGAAGTAGTTTTCATCTTCTACATGTTCACTTTGATAATAGCCATGCAGCTTAATGCTCATCAATCAAAACTCAGGGAGTTTGTAAATTGTAATTTGGTAACGAAATTAGAACTTTGTTACTTTTTAGGCACAGACGGACCAAATTGCCACTTTATTAGCCTATCAGTATCAAAAAATGCCTTGTGTTTCAATACCAAATTCAAATACTTAAGGAATAAATCTCAAGAGCATCAGGGAACAAGCATGCTTGCTTTTGATATTGTTACCGGTTCCTTCTTTTCTTTTAACAAATTCCATTTAAACAAAAACAAATTACATTACAGTACATTATGTTTTTTTTCAGCTATTTTACACTGCATTACAGCCTGTCAAAATACAACAAACACACACACGTGTGTGCCCGCCTCTCTGTATATAACGTAGAGTTTTCCTGCAAGCCTCTACCACGTTTACCGCTATGGTGATGCAATCTTTTTGGCTCCCTGACGATGAGATTTCCTCATTAGGTATTGAATGGCAAGGCATTTTTGGATACTCAGTACTACAGTGGTGTGAAAAAGTGTTTGCCCCCTTCCTCGTTTCCTGTTCCTTTGCATGTTTGTCACACTTAAGTGTTTCGGAACATCAAACCAATTTAAACAATAGTCAAGGACAACACAAGTAAACACAAAATGCAACTTGTAAATGAAGGTGTTTATTATTAAAGGTGAAAAAAAATCCAAACCATCATGGCCCTGTGTGAAAAAGTGATTGCCCCCTAAACCTAATAACTGGTTGGGCCACCCTTAGCAGCAACAACTGCAACCAAGCGTTTGCGATAATGTGCAATGAGGCTTTTACAGCGTCCTGGAGGAATTTTGGCCCACTCATCTTTGCAGAATTGTCCTAATTCAGTTACATTAGAGGGTTTTCGAGCTTGAACGGCCTTTTTAAGGTCATACCACAACATCTCAATAGGATTCAGGTCAGGACTTTGGCTAGGCCACTCCAAAGTCTTCATTTTGTTTTTCTTCAGCCATTCGGTGGTGGACTTGCTGGTGTGTTTAGGATCATTGTCCTGCTGCAGAACCCAAGTTCGTTTCAGCTTGAGTACACGAACAGATGGTCGGACAT
Source organism: Percina caprodes (assembly GCA_013375575.1). NCBI lineage: Eukaryota > Metazoa > Chordata > Actinopteri > Perciformes > Percidae > Percina > Percina caprodes. The sequence continues at coordinate 21,004 of JABXJD010002920.1, forward strand.
TCTCCTTCAGGATCTCTTGGTAGACAGCAGAATTCATAGTTCCTTTTATCACGGCAAGTCTTCCAGGTCCTGAAGCAGCAAAACAGCCCCAGACCATCACACTACCACCACCATATTTTACTGTTGGTATAATGTTCTTTTTATGAAATGCAGTGTTCCTTCTACGCCAGATATACTTGGACACACACCTTCCAAAGAGTTCCACTTTTGTCTCATCGGTCCACAGAATGTTGTCCCAAAAGTCTTGGGGATCATCAAGATGTGTTGTGGAGAAATTGAGACGAGCTTTGATGTTCTTTTTGCTCAGCAGTTGTTTTTCCCCTTGGAACTCTGCCATGCAGGCCATTTTTGCCCAGTCTTTTCCTGATGGTGGAGGCATGAACGCTGACCTTAACTGAGGCAAGTGAGGCCTGCAGTTCTTTGGACGTTGTTGTGGGGTCTTTTGTGACCTCTTGGATGAGTCGTCGCTGCGCTCTTGGGGTAATTTTGGGCGGCCGGCCACTCCTGGGAAGGTTCACCACTGTTCCATGTCTTCGCCATTTGTGGATAATGGCTCTCACTGTGGTTCGCTGGATTCCCAAAGCTTTGGAAATGGCTTTATAACCCTTTCCAGACTGATAGATCTCAATTACTTTCTTTCTCAATTGTTCCTGAATTTCTTTGGGTCTCGGCATGATGTGTAGCTTTTAAGGATCTTCTGGTGGACCTTACTGTGTCAAGCAGCTCCTATTTAAGTGATGCCTTGATTGTGAACAGGTGTGGCAATAATCAGGCCTGGGTGTGGCTAGAGAAATTGAACTCAGGTGTGGACAACCACAGTTATAGTATGTTTTAACAAGGGGGCAATCACTTTTTCACACAGGGCCATGATGGTTTGGATTTTTTCACCTTTAATAATAAACACCTTCATTTACAAATTGCATTTTGTGTTTACTTGTGTTGTCCTTGACTATTGTTTAAATTGGTTTGATGTTCCGAAACACTTAAGTGTGACAAACATGCAAAGGAACAGGAAATGAGGAAGGGGGCAAACACTTTTTCACACCACTGTATGTGGTGTCTGTTGGGTGTCTAAAAGTATTGAAGTTGGGTACCCAGCCCTAGTTGAGAGCTCAGGTCTTGGTAACTCTCTCCATCCTGGGACTTTTCTGTGGCTGTAGTGCCGAGCGCCTTGAACAACTCGGTGTGTTACTCAAGGACACTTTGACAGAATATTTGGCTGCTGCAGATGATCAGAATCCAAACGCTGTGTGACGTGTTGGTGTGGTGTTATAAATAAAGAATGCTGCGCAAGCAGAATATTTGTCAGTGTCTAAAAATTCAGTCAGTTCATATTTGCCATTTTGGCACTTGGTCAAGGACTTTTGGAAACTAAAACGCAGTGAAGCCAAAGTTGATGACTCACTGTAATCAGTGTATAAATCTGATAGTAACTACAGACTGATTCGGACCACGAGCCTTCGAGAGCACCGCTGTGCATAAACACCGTCTGCATTTAGGATCAGTCAAGGAGATCATCTAATCATTGTCTTTCACTCTGCAAAATGCTCCTGCTCAGCCATCTGAAGAAGTAAATGTCACATTAGAAGCAGGCACTCTTCTTTTTACTCCTCCAACTATACATGAAAACTGATTAGGTGTTTTGCCATTATGGTCCTTTCATCCTGGAGCAGTGAAGCCAAAATCCCTGTTAAGATCTGATAATAATAGACCAGGCAGGTGAGTGGGAAGGAGGGCTACCGTCTCTTCTATAAAAGCCTAAATGAGTGTCATGGAAGTTGTCTTTCTTTCCGTTGCGTTTCCAGGAGCATTTTCTATATTTCAATTAAAATGCTCCATTCAGACCTAAGTTTGACAGGAAACAACATCTATCAGTGTGAAAGGAAAGGTGCAAAATGAAAGGTGTGAAAGGAAAGGTTGAAAGAAAAAGAAAATAAGGAAACAAACAAAACACCTGCAGTCTGCTGTCTCTCGTTCTTATTTCTTCTTCTGGTAGTTTTTTTGGATGTCCATACAGTAACAAAAGGAGTGATATGATTACAAAGAATGTAATAGAAAAAATGAAAAAAATCAAGAGGGGGAACGTGGTACATAGTTCCCAGAGCAACTATATACATATATAAAATAGTAAGAAAGATAAAGGGTTTGTATACACATTATGCAAATAATATAGTTATTGGTGTATCAAAAGTCTTGAGTATTAAATATTGCACAGTAATGAAATTAAATGGTTAAATATTAAATAATAAAAACATATTGCACTGTAATGAAATTAAATGGTTAAATATTATATAGTGCACTGTAATGAAATTGAACAGAATTCCCGTGTCTTTATAAGTATTGTACATAAGTATTGCACAGTAGGTGGGAAGAAGAAAGTCCGGGGGTTGGGGGGGTAGGCTGTAAAGGGAAGTCAATGCATACTGTATGTGTGTTCAGAGTGGTTTTTAGCTTTTGGGAAGAAGTCATTGTCGTATTGCCAGACCTTCCTCCACAGCACTGCGCAGGGGGGTCTGGCTAGTATACACAGCATTCTACACAAGTATCTGTACTTCTACTTAAGTACGGGAAGCCATCTTTGCAGTTAAGCATAGTCCTCATAAATCCACCGAAGTTTAAAATGGCAACACAAAGAACGAGGAAGGTAAGGGACCTCCATGTATATAGACAAGAAGAAAGCAGTTCCATTTACGGGATTGTTCCGGTTACGCCAGATGTCTCTCACCTTCGTCTTTCTTTGTGTTGCCATTTTAAGCTTCTGTGGATTTATGAGGACTATGCTGCGACTATCAAAGGTTGATTTCTGTCACCTGAGCGTCTAAATGTGCAGCCTCCCATCATCTGGGCCATGTTCAGCCTAAAAAAAACTCGTAGCAACACGCTTTTTTAAACTGAAACTGGGGTGCGTTGAACACCCTGTTGTGAGACACGTCTCTGCTGATTGGGTATCACCTGGGACACAGCCAGTACACGAGGACACACCCACCAAACGAGAAAAAACATACACACCGTATACACCGTTTTGAAATTCGAACGTGCCCCAGGTCACAGTGGTGCTCCACACATGTCACAATGACAAATTAGCATCGCCGTGAATCAATACGTAAACAGCTGTCCTATTCCCATCAGTCAGCAACAACAAAAAAGATTTGATTTTCCTGCTTTTACATGAATCCGGAGGGAGATCCCTGGAATCCCTGAGTGAAAATGTAACAATAGGAGGAGGATAACTGGATGAATTGCTCACCCATCTCATTCATCTAATCTCTCTTCCTGTCCTCTGTTACCTCCCCCGACATTCACAACTTTCAACTCCATTCACCCGATTCACCTACTGCCAGCAATCTGGCCTGTCCTTTCGGTTTGATTAATTTCTTTTCACCTTTCCTCTACTCTCCCCAGTGTCCTTTCTTTTCAGTCACTATCCTCTCCCCTTAATTACTCTTCTCTTCTCTTCCCCTGTCTTCTACCCTGTCAGGTCTCTCTCTCTTCTCTTCTCCTACCAGTGAACTATTCTCATGTCTTCCGATCAGTGGTGGAATGTAACTATGTACATTAACTCAAATACAAGTACAAATTGGAGGTACTTGGACTTTAGTTGAGTCTTTTTGTCATGCCACTTTCTACTCTCCACTCTATATTTCAGAGAGAAATATTGTACTTTTTACTACACTACATTAATCTGACAGCTTTAGTTACTAGTTGTTAACAAATTAAGATTGTTTGCACACAAAACACATGTAGATTATGAAATCTGTTGTTTTATTATAAAGTAATCTACCCTTTTTACTTAAGTAACATTTTCATAGACAGGGCTTTTACTTGTAATAGAGTATTTTTACAGTGTGGTACTAGTAGTGGTGGCAGTAACTCCGTCCGTAGGGAGTTGGGTTGGGAACCGGAGGGTCGCTCGTTCAAATCCCTGTATGGACCAAAGTACGGCGTGTGGATTGGTAGCTGGAGAGACGCCACTTCACCTCCTAGGCACTGCCGGGTGCTCTTGAGCAACCGTACCCCGCTCAGGGCACTCACTCTGACATCTCTCCATTTGTGCATGCATAGGTCCTGAGCATGTGTGTGTGCATTTCAGGCTTGTGTGTAGTGATTACTAATACAGCAGAGTGTAAATTGTAATTTCCCCACTGGGGATCCATAAACAGTATAAATTATCATAATTATTATATAAAATTAGTACCTTTACTTTGGTAAAGGAGCTGAATACTTCTTCCACCACTGCTCCTGATCCTCCCCCATTAATCACTAATTATTAATAAGTCCTTTCACAGTTCATTATGTCATCACACAAAACTGACACACTAAGTTCATTCATAAACCTTCGTGCAAAAAAACCTGCTTTGTTAATACATTCTGAGAGAGCAATTCAAATGGAAATAGCTATAATCTTTTACATTGACAAGGCAATTATCACAAGAGGAATGGTTTTACTAGTTTGACTGCTGTGCCCAGCACTGGCTGGAATTGCTCCAATGTGGGCTGAATTGCATTGTGTTAGACATCTCCTGATTGCCTGAATTTGAAAAATGTGTCCTCCTTGAACCAATCTGCTTTTTTATTGATGTCGTGCCTGGTGGATCAGTGCTAATCAAGCTTTTCAGAGCCTGAGGACCAGCCCACCTGGACAGAGTAATCCCCAGCAGACCGGGCTGGTGATGGAGCCGTCACCCAGATCCATTCATGAACATGCATTTTAATTTTTAAAAGTTCATCTTCCATTGTTGAGGGGCAGGCAGTAAAAAGGCCAATAACTGCAACATGAAGTGCTTAGGGACTGTTTGTTTTTTATTTAAGGGGCAACCGGAGGAGTTTTCAGTCAAAATAGACTTGACCTTCCCTTTGCCAATGACACATTTTTCTATGACCCTCCAAAATGATTGTTGTGGAGGGTCATGCCTTTTTTCCCAATTTGTTAATGCCTTCTGTTCTGGTTTACGCTTGGCAAAGATGTACAGATAGCCATTGTGTTTTTTACAACCATGACATACGTTACTAACCTCTGCTTTCTCATCTTACACATCACACTCCACAACCCAATAAGCATGCATACTAAATGCACACTTCCCGCATTATTCAAATACTAAGTTACCCCTCTAGTAAACTAGTATTCACCTGAAAAAAAAATTCACTGTGGCTCAAGTTGTGTTGCACATTTAAAATATATAAAAACGACATTATACAAAAACGACATACGAAACAGGCTACATGTAGAGCACACACAGTAAAGGCTCCGTGAAGTTCAGCTAACGCAATGGTAGAATTACCGCTTGGTGTAAACACCGAGCATTAACACAGTCGTGAATTTGTGTGGAATGTATAATGGGCGGCATTAAACAGTCAAACTCCACCAGCGGGGAGCAGTTAGTTGGATACGAGCTCCCCATTTCTGCACCAGTCCGTGTTAACACAGCCCACCACAGAGGAGCGGCTCTATCTGCTCGGAAGGCTAGCAGGCCTGGTAGCTGGATAGTCCGGTACACTGTTGTTCAGCCATGTTTTCACAATAGCACGCACGCACACACACACACACACACACACACACACACACAGAGACAGACAGACAGACAGGCAGAGTTACACACAGTCTCACACACACACACACACAGAAATAAACTTTTGTAACAATGGTTTACATTCTGAGTCTCCTCTGCATATTCATGGAGGCAGCTGGACAAGGACGGAGGTTACTCTAGTATTGATTTTTGACTTTAAGACGACGTGTGAACATTTTTCTTTGTTTGATTTCATTAAAAGTAGAGTTGGACTTTGCTGTCATTTTAAAATAGAGAGAAAATAGAGAGAGATTTGCAATAAGCAGCCTCACTGACCTGCAGTCTGTCTGTATGTCGCTCGCTTCGTACTGATGTTTCAGCTAAACTTAACATTATGTGGCGTTGTCACGTTGTCTGCCAGTTGCCTTAATTTTTCGTAAGTTTTCGTACAATATCATACAAACCCATTCATGAGAATGTGTTGGCCGGTTACCCGCACGCCTGTGTGCATTCATGTGCATCCTCGTGTTTGTGCACAATACAAACGACAAAGGGACCCGTCACCGTGTTGCTCCGTAGCGCTGCCAGCATCACCGTGTTGCTCCGTAGCGCTGCCAGCATCACCGTGTTGCTCCGTAGCGCTGCCAGCATCACCGTGTTGCTCCGTAGCGCTGCCAGCGGTCAGAAACTTCTGTGTAACTTTTGGTGGAGACTTTGGTTGAAATATAGTTTGAAGCCAAAAGCCTTGTACCATCCACGCAGTAGCACAAATAACCTCACAACACAACTGAGTTAATCTGCTCTAAAAGAGCAGGATAATACATTATCTTGCAGTCTTTGAAATGTCAGATACGTGATGAATGTCAGCAGATGGAGTTTAGTCAGTTTAAAGCGTTGGGATGATGGGTGGCGTCACTCTCTGCATCACGAGAAGCAAAGCTGAGCAGATGGATGTTCTCTTGGTGTTGCGCTTAATCCTGAACCGACCGGTCTGACAGGTGGAAACCAGCAGGAATTGGGTTCTGAGGGGATTTACTCATAAAATAAGCTCACAATTGTTTTTTGACCTTAATTTTCATCTCATCATCTCAAGAGGAACCACAGTTCACTCTGAGGAACTCATGGAAAGGAGTGATCTCTCTCTGCTGGTTGAAACCGTCTGCAACGAGCAGATTATGATAACCAAGCAAACATCCAGCAGCTATAATTAGATTTGGGGTGTCTGAAACCAGAAGTGATTGCTTTCAGCATTTTGAAGTAACGATGATGTAAAGATATACAGAATGCTACATAACTTGAAATAGAAGAACAAATCTCAGATGAGGTTAAGATCTGTTTTTCGTTTGCTTAGAAGGCAGAAACAATTTGACAGTTTTAAGTGGTAACCTAAATAATTTTCACAACCAGTAGATAATAAGATGGAAATTGAATCTGAACAGCAGAATTTTTTTTTTGATTAAATACGATCCGACACAACAGATGTAGCATTTTTACATTTTTACACCATCATTTGTCCCCCTGGAAGCCCAAATAAAGTGCTTTTAATAATAAATTAGTTGATCAATTGAACTTTCGACCAACAGCTATAAATCTGCTGCAGTTTGATCATTAATTATATGTTTAAGTCATTTATCAAGCAAAAAGGAGAAACCAGCTTTTTTGTTTCTTTTCACTACAAACAGCGATTATTTTCATTGTTGATCAATCTGTAGACTATTTCCTTTATACTCTTTGGTAAAATAAATTGTGATTGACATGACACACAAATAAAATAGAACTTTATGGAAAATGAATAATTATGCTTGATTATGATTGGGGCTGCAACAAACGATTATTTTCATTGCCGATTAATCTGTGAAAAAAAAAGTGTGGATCAGTGTTTCCCAAAGCCGAGGTGACGTCCTGAAATGTCTCGTCTTGTCCACAACTCAAATATATTCAGTTTACTGAGAGAAGAAAGTAGAAAATATTCACTTTTAAGAAGCTGGAATCTTTTTTTGCATAAAAAAATGACTTAAACTGATTCTTTGATTATCAACTAATTGATTTAAAAGTCTTTGAGGTTTGGACTGTTGGGAGAGAAAACAATTTAAGACATCACCTTGGACCCACATGGAAAATTACGATGACCATTTTTACAGATTTGTAGGGACAAAACAATCAATTAAATAATTAAACAGATTAATCATTAAGGGAAATAATAAATCAGCAGAACTTCTATAAATAAATATTGCAGTGGTTCTAAAATGTTTTCATTCCTTCTGAGGAGTGCAGCAGTCTGAGTTTGGATTCTCAGACGATGGATACAACGGTGGCAGAAACCTGGTCTAAAGTCACTAACGCAGCATTTCACTGTTATTTTATCAGCGCATTAGAAAAATGTGCGTAGGCTTGTGCACAGCGCGCACACACTATGCCTGTTACACACACACACAGGGAAGCGCAGCAGCACACACACATGCAAAAGATTACAAATATAAATATTACAATGGGAAACAGTATTATATGATCTGTTTGTGCGCTGTCACTTCCCGCACAAGCAGACTAGTTTCTTCTCTCCTTCTTGCTCAGCAAATCTGTCATCATAACAGCAACGCGCCAAGGTACAAACACGCCTGGCTTTTAAAGGAATGGGAGATGACCTCTGATTGGTTTATTGCATGTTACGCCCAAAACACACCTTTGAATTAATGACGACACCAAGTACAACTCTTTTGAACCATGCGCCCGGCACACACACACTTTTTTCCGCCCTTAAATTAGCAAAAGTGGATTTATAAACACTCTAAAGCACCTGCGCCAGGAACGTCACGCCATACGCTTAGATCGTTAAAATAGGGCCCCTAGAGTCATGGCCCCTTCGATCCTTCTGTCTTTAAAATTGTATTCCAACCCTTTGTGTATCTGTAAAGCCTGTTTCGGCTGCTAATCTTCAGCAAAATGGGCTGAGGACGGTGCAGCATTTTCTTTATTTATATTTCTTTGTCTTATTATGAAGGTCTGGCAGAGGTCATCTCACAGATCTTTCTTCCTAACTCTAGATTTTAAGGGAATATGAGGAGTGAGTTGTGATGCCTTCGCATCATTAAACCTTCACAGCTTCAGTATTGGGTGACTGCATTGCCCGAGGAAGGTCACAGCTGGCCAGCAGGCAAAAGAAATATTTATGGAAACTCCCCCCAGGGTTTTCAGATTGCACACCTTTAAAAAAATGCTGTGTGGTGTTGGCAGCTGCGTTTTCAACAGCTTTTAAAGTAGGGATGGACATTATTATATACATATTATGCAAGGCTGATAGTGTTGATATTAGCAAATAATATGTGGGGATTCAGAAACAGAAAGGAGATGTACACTCAAAAGTTGGAATATAGTGTCTTCAAAAATGTTGACTTTCTGGATTAGCAACATGGCATCATGACTTTGTGGAAACATACACGGCAACTTTCTTAAGCCAAGTGGCTTGTTATCTGCACGCATTTTGAGCTATCCGTATGTATGTCTACGCTGTATACAGTGGGCGTACACATACACGTCATTTGGCGGGTTAATACCACTTGCCGTGTTATTGCGAGAGTTTAGGAAACGTGACACGCTCTCCGGTCACCTGGGTGAAAGTCCTGCGTTTTACCCATCCACCACCACAACCAACCTCCCTATGCGGATTTTTGCCCTTTCATACTACTCGCTACGGCATGAATTCACATGCAATTGCAAGGTAATGTAAGTCAATGGAGGCCAAACAGCGTTGATATATGTGCTAAAAAGCGAGTATGCGTCTTGATAATAATGGCATAAAAGTTGCAGTGTCATACATATGCCATTTCATGAGATCAGTCTATTTTTTTTTTTGTAGATTTTTGCAGCTTGTTCAGCTTATCCATCTCTCTCTGCTGCATTGCTTGGCTGAGTGCTGAGCACCTGGACTGCAGACGGGGGTGTGAGCCATCCAAACTGAAACGGAAATCATTTGGACACAAAACCCGCTCTCTCAGCTGTCCAGAAACAATACACAATTACAACTATCCAAACTGATGATTTGGGGAAAGAAGTCACAAAATCAATGTGTTCACCGTTGATAAATCAGAATTGAGTAAAAGTTGAATTAATCACTGAATGAATGCCAGGAGGACGTCTGGCACAAGCTGAGCCGAGTAAAAAAACTGGAAGCAGAGTGTTTAGAATGGTCTGCTCACAGGGATTACTTTTACTTCATTATTTTAAGCTTTGCTTACGTTTAATATGAACATCAGACATTGTAACATGATATACATGACAGAAAATGAAAAGCAGAATATAGTTCCACTTTAAAAATGGGGTTTATACTGTATTTCTCCCCAACTGATGAGCCTGACCTGATCTAAGCTCTTGCCTGACCTCGTCCTGCAGCAGCACACCTGCACAACTGAATACAGCATTCATTGATTCCTATTTGCTCAGAGGTGCTTTCAATTTGCTTTAAAGCCCGACATTTCCTGGCGGGTAGGGACCAACCAATGCACATTGCTGGGATAAAGATACGGATACAGTTTTTTGTTTCTGACATGACAAAATTGATAAAAAAAGTTGCGTTTTAGTTTCATTACCAACAATAGATTGCTTGTATTACATACAATAACGTAATATGAGGATTGAAAAAGAAGTTGTGCTTTTAGCCATATTCTGGCAAATATATACGAATATTGAACACACTGCGCATGTGGATGCATATCAATCCATACTCAGTGTGTTCAGGATTTTTGGGCTATTAGGGTTACAGTACAGTGAGTATAGTAAACTTGTCCCCAATAGGAGAATGTGTCTTGGGCACTTTTGTTGTTTTCTATGTGAAACAAAAGACCCCATCTTAAAACTTAAGAGACATTTGACATGGCTTCTATGTTCTGCACCACCGCTAACAATCAGTTCTCTTATTACTGTAGCCTTCCATTGATCAAAGTCTGAGCAGCTTCAGTGGCTACTCGCCCCCAGCAGCAGCACAGACAGAATTGCTGATGCAAGGCATCTCGCTTAAGACAATTTGAAAGGAGTCGCTCGTATGGATGAAGCTACAGAGAATGGTCAGCTCAATCTGCAGCTGCTCTCGGCTTTAAGGAGCTTTATATTGAGTTTCAGCTCATCTGTTTGGAACAAAACTTTAATAGTAAAGTGTTGTTTTTGGAGTCAGCTGTTTTCAGAGGGAAAAGCTTTGAATCGAGGGAAGAGGTAGCCACATGCTGTACAGGTTGTAAAACCCATTGAGACAAATTTGTGATTTGCGACATTCTTGAGCAATTAAATATCTCTCTTATACTGCCCGTTTTGTGATATGCATGCCTAAAAAAGTGCCTAATATTTCTATACTGAAATAATATCGGCACTAATTATTATGACTATGATGATTTTTCATTGGGCTATTTTTGGTGCCCCCTGAGCACTTGCTGCCCTACGCACAGCGCGTGGTGGGAGCGGCGGCACTGCACGCAGGTACGGTGGATTTGTTCTGCTGGGGGAACTGGAACTAGGGTTGGTCTACGGAAATGGACCAGATGACAACGCAGATTACAGTGCCTCATTTTAGTACCATTTCGTACATTTTGGCACCATTTTTTAAGTATTATTTATTCACCGGTTTCGGGGAAAAAAACATACAATTCCCAACCCTAATTTGAACTCATGAACTCTACATATCTGATATTCTACAGGCCTGAATATGACTCTTTAACCACTCCCAACTTATGTTTCATCACCTCCAACTTGTGTCTCTTCCAGAAAAGTCAGCTGAAGGTTGAGTTAGGCAGACAAAGTGTCTGTGTGTCTATTTATTCCTACAAACTGCAGCTCAATATCCATCTGTCTGTGGGTGACAGCAGTGTTCGCTGTTGTACTTGAACAAGGTACAAGCTGCCGCTGTCGGAGCTGCTGTCAGGATGACACACACCGGTGGCGGCTGCAGCATCGAACACACTCGCACCGCTGAGAGACACAAATGAAACACGAGAGGAGTGAAGGAACAAAGACGACCATCTCACCACAAGCAGACTCTGTGGTTCCGAGATGCATCCATCCTTCCGTCTGTCTATGAAGGATACACGCTAACTCCAGAACAGAGAAGAAGAAAGTTCACAGCGCTGCTCCCTCTACAGAACAGATGAGCTGATTAGATTGTGGAGTGACTTGCATAAATTTGCATTTCAATGTGGAAAAACTGAGGTCTTTGAAACTTCTGCAACTACTCAGTGCCTTCAAGTGGCAAAGATCACACCATGCCGATAGAAATCTCTGCTCATTAATTCATCATATGTCCTAATGAACAGGCTAATTTGAATTACAGGCTGTGTATTATGTATCAATCAGGGTGCTTAGGTGACTGCTTTGGTGAGAAGTCATATTGGGGATCTGAATTTAATTCAATCTACACCTTCAGGATTAAAGAAGCCCAGTGGTGTTTTCTTAGAAACAAAGAAAAGTCATGTTTCAGCATCTCTCAGCAAACATTATGCGCATCCTTGATCTCTTAACAAATGTGTTCTGCTTCCATGCATTGCTGCATATGTTGATGTCCACGTATTCTGTAGAAACCAGCTCCAATGTGCTACTAAATGTAAAATAAACTCCACAGGGAACCTTAGCTGTCAGTTACACACGGGACAAGAACAGAACATGTACCCCTGGGTGAAAGTCCTGTGTTGATTGAACCATCCACCACTCTAACCAACATCCATACGTGGCATTTTGGGCTTTCACGCTACTCGCTACCATTGTCAGCGAGTCTTAATACTACATAATCTTACAGCGAAGAGGGCCAGTTGTTGCTCTGCCCGGTGCTTTCCATACAGAGGTTGAAGGGTGCTGTTTGCGTATCTAACGCTAAGAGGCACTTACAGGCACAACAAGCATCCATAGTTTACAAGTTGGGAGTGAGAATGGGTTGCGATTAGTCAACCAATGGGTAGTCTTGGTCTTAGTCGACTAAGATTTCTTTAGTCGATTAGTCATGTGTGAGACGTTTCCAGCACATCAGAGAACTTTCGCTGTATTTGGCGGAGCAAAGAGTAAAAATAACTGGAATGAAGTCCAAGCAGCCTGCCGCTCGGGTTGGCATACTGTACAAATCAGTGTTTCCTCTCTTCTTCGGACAAGCTGTCTAATGATGGTGGCAGCATTTAAGCTGGTGATGAGGTTTGCAAAGTAATGATCCAGATGCTATTAAAGTTAAGTTGGAGGGGAAAGTGATCAGTCTGCGTTTGGCTTCATGGTTTTTGTCTGCTGCTTACTTCGTCTGTTGCCAGAGACTATTTCAGTTTCCTTCAGTGATGTCCTGTTTCTGTTCAGAGTTGTTCTGGGTTTGATGTTTGCCGTTTGTGTTTTGCTTTTGTATGTGTTGTGCGTCGTTCTGCTGTTCCTTCTGTCTGAACTCGCTTCTTTCTTGTCAAGTTGTTTTTACATTTTTTGGTTTCCAATACCTTCCGTCTCAACCCAACTCTTACGAAATGCCAGAAACAAGTTGTACTCTAAAACTTCAGTTTTATTTTTATCTATTGACAATGTCCTCTTATATGTAAAAAGTGTTAAATATTTATATCCAATAGTTACTTTGAAGAAACATGCCAGCGTATACCACTACTTTACATAAAGTTTGCAACTAATGATTGGTTTCCTCATTAATTAATCTGTCGATTATTTTACGACCAAATGATTCATTATTTAATTTTAAATAAAGAAACATTGTGAAAAATGTCCATCACAAGTACCAAAAGCCCAAGGTTATGTCTTTGAAGTCATATGAAACGCAGAGAAAAGCAGCAAATTGTCACATTTGAGAAACTGAAACTAACGTTACTTAAATGACTGAAATGTGTCATGGATTATCATTTAATCCACCACCTAATACGAAATGTCAAAGCAAAAACAATGGTTATCATGATGGATCACCTTCCTTAATCTAGTTTCAAGGCTTGAAAAGTTGATTTGAGTAGAATATTAAGGGAAACACTGGCTGCCTGGAAAGTTGGTAGAAGAATCAGAATTTGTCAGTGCAGGGGAATGGATGCAAATTGGTTTTATACATTGGTACGATCCCATAGTTAGGCTGACTTAAGATGCCTATGGCCAAGGGTAGAAGCAATGTCAAACTACCCTACATTAACTTACTCAAACACATTATTCTGATAATATTTCCACACACAAATAGTTCAAGGGAATGCTGAAACTACTAATTATTTTCATTGTCAAATTATCTGCCCATTACTTCAGGTCTGTTACATGTTACATGGTGAAAAATGACGATAGGGGTTTCCCCAAGTCCAAGGGGACGTTCTCACATGTCTCGTTTTGTCCACAACTCAAAGATATTCAGTTTACTGTCACAGAGGAGAGACGAAACTAGACAATATTCACATTTAAAAGTTGGAATCAGAGAATTAAGACTTTTATTAACATAAAAGGACTTAAATGATGTTATTTTAATAGTTGACAACTAATCAATGAATCTGTGCAGCTCTATTCTGCTTATATTTCCGAGACAAACATGAATAATTGGAGCTTACTCACCTTTCACAGTCTGTTCTGTTGGTATCCTACCTGCTGATGACGTTTGTCTCCCCCCATCTACAGGAAACGCCTTTGTGGTGAGCCTGGCTTTTGCTGACCTAGTAGTCGCCATCTACCCCTATCCGCTGGTCCTGACCGCCATCTTCCACGACGGCTGGATCGCCGTTACATCCACTGTCAGATCAGCGGCTTTCTCATGGGCCTCAGCGTCATCGGCTCTATCTTCAACATCACGGGCATCGCCATCAACCGCTACTGCTACATCTGCCACAGCCTCAAATACGATAAGCTCTTCTCCAACAGCAACACCATGTGCTATGTGGTGCTTGTCTGGGTGCTCACCATCCTCGCCATCGTGCCCAACTGGTTCGTAGAGTCACTGCAGTACGACCCAAGGGTGTACTCCTGCACCTTCGCCCAGTCAGTCAGCTCGCTGTACACCATCACGGTGGTGGTGGTGCACTTCATCCTGCCAATCGGCATTGTCAGCTACTGTTACCTTCGCATCTGGATCCTGGTCATCCAGGTGAGGAGAAGGGTCAAGCCGGACACACGGCCAAAGATCAATCCGCACGACCTACGCAACTTCCTAACCATGTTCGTGGTGTTCGTGCTCTTCGCCGTCTGCTGGGCGCCGCTGAACCTGATCGGCCTGGCGGTGGCGCTGGACTCCAGGCTGAGCTGGGCGATCCCGGAGTGGCTGTTCACGGCCAGCTACTTTATGGCGTACTTCAACAGCTGCCTCAACGCCGTCGTCTACGGCGCCCTGAACCACAACTTCCGGAAGGAGTACAAGAGGATCGTCCTGATAATCTTCAAGTTTCACTGCTGAGAGGATACGCTGAGCAGAGGGGGAGGGGCACTTTAACTTTTGCGAGAAGAAAGGGAAATTGTAAAGAACAATTTGACAAAGAGGAAAACAAATATAAGGTACTGTGTGAAGAAGAAAGAAAAACACTTTGTATGTAAGAGAAAAGAAGAACTTTAATAGCTGGAGGTGAAGAGGAAGAAAAGAGACAAAGTGAAATAAATGATGCCACAGTGTAAGTTATCTGTGATGCCTTCAGGGAACTTGAGAGAAAGTAAAAAAAAATAAAGAAAGAGGGAGGCAGAGACTAGAATAAATCTTAACTTAGTAATATATTTCATCATGACGTTCTTGGGAATGAAGTCGTGAATTACTCTTCAAATGAAATAACTGTATCAACTTTATACGTCATAATGTCGGGATATTCAAACATTGTGATCATCTCCCCTGATTTTCTAGTTTCAAGACAGTATTCTGGGATTTTTTTTTAATCAGTGGACGTCAGAGGTGTATTTAAAAACAGGAGAGTAACTGTCCACTTGTACAGCGTTGCAGCGAGGTGAGATGTTAAACCACTGAAGGTCAGCAAAGACAAGATTGTTAGAGGGTGTTAAGTTTCTCTATTACTCTGTAAAGTATTAAACATGTAATCAATGGCAGAAAGCATCTTAGATCTGGCAACAAAAGGCTGGATTCATGGCTTAGTTTCCAAGGCCATAGCCACGGTAGCTATGCTATAGGCCACACCAGGGGTCAGCAACCTTTTTAATATGAATCGCCATTTGAAAATATTCTTGTTAATCGGTGTGTCTTATCACCTGATATCATCTACCAAGCCCATGAATGGAAAGTAGATGGAGGAAAAAGTCAATTAAACTACAATAAATAGTAGGCTGTGCTCCTGCCAACGACTGTGAAAGAGATCATTTGGCCTGTGGATTGGAATATTAAAAAAAAAAAAAAAATCTCTTGCACACTTAAAGCTAGCGTGCCATTGGTTCATTTCATTTAGTTGCTGACCCCTGGGCTACACAGTAGTGGGAAATTTAAGTAAAACAGAAAACCAGCCAGATTAGTTACACACCCATCTCATGACTAAGTTTAGAAATCACAATGCAACTCAACATCATTCATCATGAATTCTCTGCATTGGCAAATCAAATGTGCAGGACGCAAAACGCAGGACATGGAAGTGGGAGTGGTGGTAAGACAAATCATTTTAGTCTAGAGGATCTGAGTGAGGGAGAAAACATTCTTCCCTGTACAGCTGGCAGGGAGGTGAGCAAAAGGACAGACAGGCGGGTGAGGATCAGGGGACACATGGTGAGACAGGTTAATCAAAAGACGAAGATAATGAATCACTAGAGAGATAAACTGAGTTTGCCTAAAAGCATAAACCACCACTGGGGTTGAAACAACAATCTGGCAAAGAATGGTTGAAGAGCTGATGGCATATATACTGCGAGCTAGTGAGCAGACAGGGAGAGGTGATGAGCCAATTGCAGACATGTGCTTGATTAACAGAGCCGGTAAAACCTTTTCCCAATTCCCCATTTTGCACCACCACAGCTCCTCCCGTCTCTTTTATGACTCCGCTGTTCAAATCTGCTGTGGGTGGGATTAAGATGCAAGGAAGGCGAGGAGAGGAATCAGGGACGCACAGAGTGGGAATTGGGAAAGGTCCAAAGAAGGGTGACGCCCAACACACAAGCAGACAGAGGGATGGCAACACAGCAAAGGGGAAACACAAGTCCAAGCCCCAGGGAAGCTCCTCTGGGCCAGAAACAATGTACACTGCTAGTAAATGATCTTATAACATGAATGGTGTAGTGTCTACCTCGCAATCATCAAGACTGTCTAAAATAATAACGATTTGTAAGGACTTGACACTCCTTTTCCCTCTCTTATGTGAGCTGCAAAGGTGTTTTTTTTAATTCTCTGGGACTGTCTCTCTCTTCACATCAATGGCCTCTTCTACCTGGGACAGAAGCAGCACAGATGGGATGGACTCTCCACCTCTATCATATTTTTTAATTTTTTTTATTTACTAAGATGATATGCAGATGTTGATTGTGTAATAACACTAAAAGGAACAAAACCAGAGTGGAAGAAAAGACAGAACAAGGCGTCACTGCCATTCAGAAGCAATACTGTGTGCACTTTCATGTCTAACTCGCACTCACACGCAACACTTTTCATTTCAGTTCCACAAAACACACAAAAACACTGCTTCAGGGTGTGTGATTGTACTCAAGTACAATCACTTCCCCGAAGCAGTGAGTAGATTTAATTTACACTTTACATTGGAATATTAAACATGAAAAATAATTTTTTTTTAAAAGGAGGCGTGAAAATGAGCAATTAAGAATTCTGACCACATCACTGTTTCGCTCTTCTGAAATGTGGACGATGAATGTTGAATATGTATAAATCAGCAGGGTGTTGCTGCTGTGATAATCTGTGCTTCATTTAATGAGCTCTATGTGTGTGTGTGTGTGTGTGTGTGTGTGTGTGTGTGTGTGTCAGGCTGTTCTACCTAAATGTAAAGGTCCACCAGGGCCAGGTGTAGTATGGAATGTATACTGAACAAAATCACAAACACTTTTGTTCTTAACCCCATTTTTCACGAGAAAAACTCAAAGATCAAAGACTTTTTCTATGTACGCAAAAGACTCTCAAATATTGTCCGCAAATCTGTCTAAATCTCCCCAATACCGTAAAACTGCACATTTTAGAGTGGCCTTTTATTGTGGCCAGCCTAAGGCTCACCTGTGCAATAATCATTCTGTCTAATCAGCATCTTGACATGCCACACCTGTGAGGTGGATGGATTATCTCGGCAAAGGAGAAGTGCTCACTAGCACAAATTTGTGAAGAATATTGCCGAGAAATAAGCCTTTTGTGTACGTAGAAATATTCTTCGATTTTTGAGTTCAGCACATCAAAAATGGGGGCAAGAACAAAAGTGTTGCGTTTGGGATTTTGTTCTGCGTATATGTCTCCATTTCATTTCTGTGCCAAAATGTTGCCTGTTCCAAACGTCGGGAGGGTCTTTAAGGGGAAATTTAAAGTATACAGTAGGAAATAACTGGGGGAATTTGCAGGTTGTCAACATTAAAACATAATTTGAGATATGCACAGAATTTAGAAGGCTTTACATGTGCTGGTTGGTGGATTCTCTTACCTTTGGACAGAGCAAGGCTGTTTCTCCCTGTCTTTATGCTAAGCTAAGCTTTCTGTTTTGTCTTTTTTGGTAATAATAATTGTATTTTATATTCATAATTGTACTGTTAAAGCTTAAGCACAAAATGCTTCTCAAATGAAAAGATTTACAGAATAAAAAGAGCCATTTAATGCAGCTGCATATTCTAAGTCAAATGTTAATTAAAAAACAAAATCATTGACATTGCCTAGTTTCGATCTAAGACCAAGCATCTTCTCACCTGTAAATTACTTGGGTAATGACGGTTAATTCCCTTAATCCTCATAAGAAAATGGTTGTATGAGTGGAAAATGTGTGGAGGTAAGACGGAGTCTCTTTAAAAAAAAGAAGAAGAAAAAAGAGCAAGTGTTTCTGATCAGTTTTCCTTCTTTTGCAACTTAAAAAGGCAAATAGCGAATAAAAGAATAAGTTGGATGTGAGTGTACATCCACAGGAGCTGGGTTAATAAATCACCACTAAGGTTGTTAGAACAACGTGGAGAGCACAGTCCTTAATATAATTGGCCCACTGAGGGTTTAAAAATGCTGGCCTTTTAACTGTAGTTGTGGCGTGAATTGGTAGTTTCTTTTTTTCCTTTCTTCTTCTTCTTCTTCCTTTCAGCGCTAAAAATCAATGCAATGAACTAAGCTTGTTGTTGTCATCGAGATATATAGTATATAAATATAAAGGAATGTTGGGAGTAAATGAGAATGTACCCGTTTACGTTCAATACGCTGTTTTGCACATCTACGTGGAGAATGTTTCCTCTGAATGTCTGTAATGTTAACGAGACATAAACCAACCAACCGAGCCCTGGAAAACATAAAGTTAATAAAAGAAGATTCACTGTGAGCCGCCTCTGTCTCATTTGTTTAGGGACACAACATGTTAAAACATTATTCTAACAAACACTTCCTCTTTTCTCCCCAAATCCCTTCTATCCAACATCAGCTGACTTAACACTTGGTCACTACGGCTGGATTAAAACTACGGATTTATTTGAGCGTTCTGATATCAGCCTTTTCACCAAGGATGTATAATATGGACATCACATGATGGGCCGGGTGTTGCAATTCCACTGTTTGGCCACTATGTTCAATTTGCATCAAAGCGTGGCACACTTCCTCTCTGGGCTGATTTTCACATGAAGCTTTATTTTCAGTTTTTAGTTAACGAGCAAAATGGGTATACTGAAATTTCCCTAACCTAATTGGTATGAAATAAAATGAAAATAAACTGGGATCTTGTGAAATGGAAAGGAAATGGGATAGCATTGGTGTTACCCAGCCTTATTGGTCACCCTACTAACTAGTACAGGGCCAACTCATTTACCCAAATTGTGAAATTATATGTCTGTACTGTTTATGGCTCAGAACTGTAGCTGGTGAGATAACTGGCAAAGTATTTTTTAGCATCAACTTGTTTCTACTAATTTCAGTGCAAAAAATCTAAAGGCTGCTAGAAAAGTTGCTGGATTTTGCTGGAATGCATCACACACACTGAAACCTTTGATGTAATCTTACAGTATCTTATCT
>JABXJD010002962.1:0-39579 GCA_013375575.1 Percina caprodes
CCTCTTCCCAGCTCCCAGTGCCCCAACGAGTACACCGCCATCAGCTACTACCCCACCCAGCACGCCCGCAGCCTGGACAACGTCTCGGGAGGCTACAAGAGACTCAGCATGCGTCTGAGCGTGGCTATGCCGTCGTACGCGGAGCAGGCCAGCCCGCCGCCGGCGCCGAACGCCGCCCAGCCTCAAACGAGACCAGCAGGGCGGAATCCGAGCAGCTACGAAGGGTCCAGCATGGTTGAGAGTGATTACGGGAGCTGTGAGGAGGTGATGTTTTAAGACCCAAGTTTGGGTTGGGTTTTTTTGTGGCAATTTGCGTCCTTTTTCGATGATTACTCACTTTTAGTTTCATGTGGGAACCTAAACAGTGTAAGTACATGCCACTGTGTTGTACAGCTCCATTCTAAGGCAGCTTTGTGTGCTAGTACAGCTCGCAGATGGGACTCTTTGAAAGTGCACAGCACACTCGCTGTGAGATCAGAGTCTTTTTTTCACAGAAGAAAGTGCCATGTGAACCATTCAGATGTCTTTCATGTGTTTGACTTTTCAAAGTAGTGAAGTCCTACTGTGCCAGACTAGACGGGGTAATTTAGTGCTCCTCGGTTACTTCCATGGAGAGAGTTCAGCAGAAGTTCATCCCGATGTCTAAGAGACGCCATCGAGAGCACTCGTTAACTTGTGAGGGTTGTGAAATTGTGAAGAGTTGCTGTTGTGAACTGTTTCTTTGTCAAAATATGGCAAAACTCAAGACTTGTTTTTAAGCTTTACCATTAGAAGATCTGACTCTCAGAAGAGGATACTGCTTTCTAAACATCACACAACTGCATATCTCTTGCATTTCACTTCCTGTACACACAAGCCAGCCACTCTAAAGACATTAATTTCAGCTCTGTTGAACATTGATAATGGTACGCATGCTGTGCACCAAATTATATGATTGAATGAGAGACGGCAGGCACGAGGAAACACAGTTGCCATGGCAGTGGCCAATGTGACATTCAGACGTCTAATGAAATCCTGATGAAGAGCTTTGGTGAGTGTTGCATTGTGTGGACGGTAACCAGTATTTATCATATCCACATTCTGCGGTGTGTTTGTGTTAACGTGGAATTTCTTTTATCATAAAAACACTGCAAGAAGTGTTGGGAAAATGCAGGTTTAATGTGTGTCTAATGTCGGCCCACTATTTCAAATCTAAAGGTATTAAAAAGACATTAAGCACATTTCATGCAGGTTAAAAATTTCAGTTAACTCTTTAATCTGCTTACTTTTGCTGTTTAATCTCGCTGTCTGTTACAATGAAGGGGGCTGGATCCTCATTAAAAAAAAAAAAAGAAAAAAAAAGATAAGAAGCCATGAACACAAAGTGAGGTTTGTTGTGAAGTAGGTGTGTTTTATCTCTGAGTGTTACTAGTATCAATGCTGTTTCCATTGCGATACATTCTGTACATTTTAAATGTGAACGCATCTCCTCTTGGATATTAATAAGCGTGAACTAGATTACAGTATTTTCTTTGGAGGAGACGGTGGTGTTTGTGATCGTGTTCAGCTCTGTAGTGTTGTTGCCCTCTGTGACAAAGCCAACACTTAATGTGGAGGCGTTAAAGAAGAGCCGTACAAAATGTCTATGCAACCATTTTAAATGGTGTAAATGTGCAAGCCTCAGATCAGAATGCTTGTTTCAGTCAAAAGTTTGTTGTGCATTATGCAACATATTACAAAGTAAATGTTTCGTACTGAAAAGTCTGTGTTTAGCCCAGTTTTAGCAGCAAAATCAACTTTAAAAAGCCATAATATTCACAATTAAATATCACTTCAGATGAAATGACTTCCTGAACATTACTTTTACGACAACTACAAATAGACCACTAAACCTACCGTGGAAGCTGTGGGGTTTGTCTCTTTTAGGAAATTTGAACAAATGTAAAAGTAATTTATTCAGGTACAATACATATGTTAGCATAAGTACAGAAAGCCTCATGCATAATGTATAAAGTGACGTTTCCATTTGGCCGCTCAGCAGTTTATTCTTTGTATTTGTACATGAAGTTAAAATCAGATTTATTCATGTCTTCGGTTGCTATGACAACCAATGTCAGCTGGCGACGATGCTGTCCAAACAACACTTAACGTATGTCAGGTCAATGCAGATCAAAGGCCACATCTAAAAGACAGATCTGCTGCTGCACGTGTGTCAGGGAGGCAGATGATGCGCGTGAAATCATAGTAACTGAATTTTTACACAGGCTGGGGAGATAAATAAGACGCAAGGGCACTGCCAGGTTTTGTTGTAACGTGTTAACAGACATCAGTGATTCAGACACGGTTAAATAAGTTATCACAGAGAAAAAGGTTTTTCTGTAACTGTGTCATTAATTTCTATCATCCAAGTGTGTGTGTGTGCTAACTCAAAGCACACACTTTGCAAATATTAATACATATGTATTCACTGCTGGTTTTACTGCTGTGAAAAAAGGAGGACTAAAAGAAATTAGGGTTTGGAAGTTTAATCGATTTAGACAACTTTCAAGTTTATATAATGGAAAACTCAAAGCTATTAATTTAAAAAATGGCTAATCTCTCCCACAGTAGGCAGTGTTGTGCCAATAACAGATAAGTCTTTTGAATTTAATATCCTGGATGAATAATATGGGCCTTATTGAGTGCCGAATCACACTTCCTTCATAATAGATTTGACTGTATTTTTGCTACCTTTTGTTGTTTCAGCATTGTAAGGCAATTTCATATGCAAGAAATGAGTGTATGAATGAATTTTTGAAGAGCATAGACCCACTAATCAACATTTTCATTTGAGTAACTACATTCCTGCTGCTCTCAGAAGAAATCCTTATTTTTTTTTTAGGTCAGTGTCATCGCCATCTCTTATTTTGTGAAATCTGAGAACGTGTAACTAAATCCTCCGAGGAGTTTAAAGGCAATTGTTGTATTCTGTGGGTTAATTTAATGTCTGTCCTTCACTGGTGGTTTAAATATGATTGCTGTTTCGGAGAGAAAGAAATATATCTGTACAAAAAAAGACCTTTATAGTGTACAGGTATTGTGTTGTACATAGAGTCTGTATCTGTGTGTTGCTCTTGTTTGTGCTGAATATGACTCACTTGAATGTAAGGTACATTTGTTTTCATTCATAAAAGTTTATTTTTTTTATCAATATGGGCCTCCCCATGTTTTGCCCTGTTGTTTCTCTGTGAGAGATTTTATTAAGATACCGTCTTTACTTTTTGTTTTTCAATATTGTAAAGAGAATATGAATAAAGATAATCTTCTAAGAACACTGATGCTTGCTTCTTTGTGTACTCAAGATAACAACACACATACACACAGTGAGTTTTGTCATTGTCGGAAAAGAAGTATGAAAAATAAAAAAAAAGGTTTCTCCAGACAGGATTTGTGTTATCAGAGAAAATCTCGGGTAATTTATATTTAACCACATATTAGTGATGTAAGACTGATGTGCTGAGTGCGTATCTGTAAGACATATAAGTCAATGGGACGAAGCCGGGACTGATGGGGTTAAGCAACTGTGCCCACCCACTATTATTGTTATTATTATGTCAAAAAAAGTATTTAAAAAAAGTCATAGTATAGTATGTAGTAAAAAGTTTAAAAAAAAGTCATAGTATAGTATGTAGTAAAAAGTTTTAAAAAAAGTCATAGTATAGTATGTAGTAAAAAGTCATAGTATAGTATGTCAAAAAAGTCATAGTATAGTATGTAGTAAAAAGTTTTAAAAAAGTCATAGTATAGTATGTAGTAAAAAGTCATAGTATAGTATGTCAAAAAAGTCATAGTATAGTATGTCAAAAAGTATGCGAAGAAAAAAAAAAGTCATAGTACAGTACGTAGTAAAAAGTAAAAAAAAATGTCATAGTATAGTATGTAGTAAAAAAAAGTCATAGTATAGTATGTAGTAAAATGTCATAGTATAGTATGTCAAAAAAAGTATTTAAAAAAAGTCATAGTATAGTATGTAGTAAAATGTCATAGTATAGTATGTCAAAAAAGTCATAGTATAGTATGTCAAAAAAAGTCATAGTATAGTATGTCGAAAAAAGTCATAGTATAGTATGTCAAAAAAAGTCAGTATAGTATGTAGTAAAAGTAAAAAAAGTCATAGTATAGTATGTCAAAAAAAGTCATAGTATAGTATGTCGAAAAAAGTCATAGTATAGTATGTCAAAAAAAGTCAGTATAGTATGTAGTAAAAAGTAAAAAAAAAGTCATAGTATAGTATGTCAAAAAAGTCATAGCATAGTATGTAGTAAAAAGTTAAAAAAGTCATAGTATAGTATGTAGAAAAAAGTCATAGTACAGTATGTAGTAAAAAGTAAAAAAAAAGTCATAGTATAGTATGTCAGAAAAGCCATAGTATAGTATCTCAAAAAGTCATAGTATAGTATGTAGAAAAAGTCATAGTATAGTATGTCAAAAAAGCCATAGTATAGTATCTCAAAAAGTCATAGTATAGTATGTCAAAAAGTCATAGTACAGTACATAGTAAAAAGAAAAAAGTCATAGTATAGTATGTCGAAAAGTTTAAAAAAGGTCATAGTATAGTATGTCGAAAAAGCCATAGTATAGTATGTAGTAAAAAGTTTTAAAAAGGTCATAGTATAGTATGTCAGAAAAGGTTTAGTATGTCGTTAAATTCATAAAAAGTCATAGTATAGTGTGTACAAAAGTCATAGTATTATATGTCAAAAAAAATTTCATTAAAACGTCATACTGTAGTATGTCAAAAAAGTCATGAAGGTCATAGTATATTATGTCAAAAAAAGTATTTAAAAAAAGTCATAGTATAGTATGTAGTAAAATGTCATAGTATAGTATGTCAAAAAAGTCATAGTATAGTATGTAGTAAAAAGTTTTTAAAAAAGTCATAGTATAGTATGTAGTAAAAAGTAAAAAAAAGGTTGTAGTATAGTATGTCGAAAAAAAGTCATAAAAGGTCATAGTAAGGTATGTAGAAATGAAGAAAGTCAAAGTATAGCATGTCAAAAAAGTCATTCTGTAGTATGTAGAAAAAATGTTGTTAAAAAGTCATAGTATAGTATGTAGAAAAATGTCATAGTATAGTATGTCAAAATAAGTCATAGTATAGTATGTAGAAAAAAAGTCATAAAAGGTCACAGTATAGTATGTAGAAATGAAGTCAAAGTATAGCATGTCAAAAAGTCATTCTGTAGTATGTAAAAAAAATGTTGTTAAAAAGTTGTAATATAGAATGTTGAAAAAAGTAGTAGTAGTAAGTAGTGCTAAGGGTATCAGGACATGTAATTGATTGAATTGAATATTTTATCTGTGTCTTGTACATCTATCCCTTGCTGCTGCAACAGTGTGCATTAATTACCCCTTTGTGGGATTAATAAAGAATTTAGAATCTTGAATCTTAAATAAAAAAATAACTTTTGGAAGTGAACTTCCATTCTTCATTGTTTTTCTACTTCTTCCAAGCGTGCACAAAGACAGATCTCCAGACATTATGACGTCCAAGTGTCTCTTTGTGCTGAACTCTAATAAACCTCTCAGATCAAGGAGTGTGAAAGTGTCCTGAAATTACTGATCGTTATTTATGTTACACAGAAAAAAACACGTTAACTAAATTCAACCACACAAAGTTATCTGTGTCTCTGTGCATGTGTGTGAGTACGTGTGTGTATAAAGTGTTTGTCCGAACATCCCAAAGAAGCACAGGTCTATTTGCATATACTGTGTGTGTAAAGTGTGTGTAGTCACATTATTGATGGTGGGGTTTGGATGTCAGATGAGGGCGGGGAAAGAGTATTTACACTGTTTGGATGAAAATCCAAAGACTTGGCGGACCGTGTGTCTGATGTGGAAATACATTCTTTGAATTCTCGTGGCACCATCTTGTCTTTTTCTACCCCAGCCCCTAACTCCTTCCTCTTGTCAATGTTCTACATCCATCTCCTTGTTCACTCCACCATGTACACTGTGTTGAATTGTTCTGATCTGAGCTGCCACGAGGTTATTTATGAACATGAAAATACTTTGCACATCTATAACATGAGACAGGTGCGTCGGAGAGGGACGAGTAGGTCCAAAGTTACAGAGAAACTCCAGCACACTGTCTAACTTACAAAGATATATTTAATAGCCGGGAACGTTTTGGTACTAGACCTTCATCAGGCAACTTTATAGATCTACCATATTCCTGTGATGCTGTTTGTTGGGTTGTTCAATTCAGGCAGTCAAGGCAAAATGTAAGTGATGTTATTCTCTTTTTAGGGAAAGAAATATTACAGTCATAGTTTATTTAACCTGCACCAGGGAGGAGTTTGTATCACGCCTCTGAGAATTACTGACAAGAACACTGCTAAGAATTGACTTGATATTAAAAACATTCTTGGCTCAAAGCTGTGCTTAAAAGTTAATTATCAAGCACCTCAGTTGTAATTTAAGTGAAGTGTAGAACTGTTGAATGGCCGCATAGCAGTTGGATATTTACAGCAGGAGACCTTAAATCACTGGCAGAGGAAGAGGGATTTCTAGCTTCAGGAAATTAAATAACTTGCTTTTATTATTTAAGTTTGAAAGTAGGAGTAAATTTCATGAATTCTGGAAAGCTTGATAAATAAGGGCCCAGACCTCTCCTTACATAAACATCAGACCATGGTATGTATCATCCCTCCTAGTTTCATCAAATTTAGACAATTTGAACTGATGAAATGCCTGTGTGGGCAGGTTTGAGCTGTGATTTGGACCATTGCTAAAAAAAGAGCACCACCATCAGAAACATAGACTGAACTGCTTTCTTACATTTTGTCTGGTCATAAAGCAAATTCACAAAATCAATAACTGTGAAGGGTGTCTCTAAATGATAGCTTCATCAATTTATTTTTTATTTGCCATTACCTGACTGGCTGCCATCCAACAGCCTAATAGCCTCTAATAATATTACCTATACAGCAGCATTATGTGTCTGAGGCACTTAACACCGAGTTTACTGTGGTCATTTGGTAATTATTGGTCCTTTAATTATGATATGATATCACAGGCACTTAACAAGGTCAAGGGACAGTAAGTTCACGATCCCGACTAAAAGGTATGAGTTCTCACACGCCATAGAAGGATACCAGCCGGTCCAAAGATGCATCAGGATGAACCGGCAAGGGACCGAGCAACATCATCTGGAAGAAGTGATGAGTAGAGCGAGAGAGAATCAGAGTGGATCAAATCCAAGCAATTTAGCACTCAGGTGGAAACATCTGTAGAGATGAACAGGGGTCTGTTTCAGAAAGCAGGTTCAGTGAAAATTCTGAGTTAGTTAACCCTGAGATGAGGGAAAATCTGGGTTTTCTGTTTCAGAAAGGGAGGTTAATCAAACCTGAGAGAGAGGGAACTCCTGCCTGTTTCAGAAAGAGAGGTAAATTAACCTCAGAGTCAGTTACTATGGTAACTGAGCCTGTGAACCTAACCTGGTCGGGAGCAGGTTCTCTTCTCAGTGTCCTCCCTCAGGCACAGCGCTCTGTCAGTTTCTCATTCAGTCTGTTTCAGGCGCATTTTAGCACAGTTTATCTGCATGAATTAATAAAATAACAATAAAAAAAACAGGGTTGGTTTATTGAAATGCAGACTATAAAACGTTTTGTTCCGAACATGGCATTTCCTTTTGATGAAGAAGCTGTATTACCTTGCAGGAGCTAATATTGAGATGATATTTAGGTCCTGACTATAGATATATTTTCATTTCCAGATAACTACCTATTTGAGCGGTATTGTTTTTAGGTCCCAGTATATCAGTTGTAGCCTCCATAACCTTATCCGTCCTTATATCACTAACGTCACCCATTATGGACATGCTCTTACATCCCAGCAGATTATTTATGTCACATTATGTTTTTTAACCCTTGTGTTGTCCCCCCGGGTCGAAAACGTACACAAATTTGAAATTTTCATTCCTTTTTCAGACTTTTTAGTTGTCACTAACACCACCTCACTAGCTTTTACAGTTCTTTAGTAACCCTCATTTATATAGAATTATACCTAATATTTGAGTTAAAAAAGCAGAAATTTTGAATTATTTTGACTAATAGTTAAGATCAGAGGACGTACAGATGAGTTTAGTCAGGAATGAAAGTGATTATATTTGCAAAGAGCGTTGTATGGAATCCAATCCATTTTTTTGTAGTAATTTTGGTTAAAAAGAAACCCATATTTCAGATATAGATATTTTTTAAAGGGGTCAAATTTGACCCGAGGACAACAGGAGGGTTAAACGTTTTTGTAGAGTTCCCAGCACACAAACCGTAAGAGACATTAAAAATGTATGTGTAAAACCCTTTGAAATTAAAGATTATGAAATTTAAATATTGACAGTGCTGCAGCCTCAGAATGGGATTAGTAGGCCTAGGACCTTTTTGCCCGCAGGATTTCACCTAAATGTAATATTATACTTATGAATATATTAATACACTATATTGGAATTTATGCATTTACTCAAGCAGCACTTTTCCCCCATGCAAATTCTCTTTGTTGCTTTTTAACTAAATACATGTTCAAAGTCACTATATGTGCACGAGTATTTCCGGTTGTTGCCATGGTGAATCGCAGTATCATGGCTCCATTCACACTGCCTTTTTATTGGGGTGGTGCACACGCTCAACTTGATTGAATTGATTGAACCAACTCTAATCAGCTGTTCTGGAACCAAAACCTCAGTTTCCCAACTCAGTTTGTTAAATCTTCTTCCTGAAACGGACCCCAGAAGGACGAGAGAAGCACAGAAAGAAGAAAAGAAATTTAAAAAACAAAAACACTTTACATATTAATAATTCGTACCATTTCACAATAAAATGAAGTACGAACGCATTCAAATCTCAGTATCTGTTTAAAAATAATATCTAGTAAAAACTTGTGCAAAACCAACTCCTCATCAACGACAGAACAATCAATCTCATTAAAACACCAACGCTGTTAAAAAGCATCAATGTCTCCAATGTGTTGATGAAACCTGAACCCTAACCAGAGTCTGGCCCTGATGTTACAGAGCCAGACTGCTTTGGCCTCCTGCCCCTCCCTGGTCTTTCTGATTCTGTAAATCGCCATTTTGGCTTCACCTGAAAGGTAATTTAGGAGCTGCCACTTATTTTTGTAGGCAGCTCCCATAATAGCCTCAGTAAAAACTACAGTAAAGAGACTGAAAAGAAAAAAAATACAAAGAAAAGAGAGAAGAACAGTGTGGTTAAGAACCGAGATAAAAGCATTGGAGGCCACAGCATCATGTAAAATCCTCCATTGAAGGTCAGCGGCCCTTTTTGAGGGGAGAATTGTATAAAACCCTCTACTGGGGCCAGGGCTGGTCCCCCCGAGCTTTTAATTCCAGACAGTGGGGAGTCTGCCACTCAGTCCTTTTATGTATAGCTTCCACACAGTTCTGCTACAGTGTTACTTTGTCTGCTCCATGCTGGGTAAGTTTGCCTGGGCTACTGGCAGCTAGCAGGGGGCCAGTCTCCTCCTAAACTCTGGGCTCAGGTAAACCTCTGGGTCTGGCCTCCTCCTGGAGAAAAATCCCTGCACACACGAGGAGAACATGCAAACTCCTTACAGAATGGCCCGGGACGACCAGGGTTCAAACCTGGTGAGTCAGTGCTAACCATCGGGCCACCGTGCTGGTAAGTCCTGTGATGGTTCTGGAGACAGCTGGGCTGGCAGAGGAGATGACGGGTCCGAAGCAAGACAGAACGGGCCGAAGGCTCCACAGGTGAGTACTTCTGGAAACACGGAACAGACAGGTTAGAAACTCGATGACAACAAGACTGGAACTACTGCAGGAAGGCTGGCGGTAATGCCGACTGGCAGGGAGAGGAACGTCAGGCTGGTCTTTATAGGTGCTTGATGAGCTGATGAGTAACTGGTGTCAGGTGGGGGGAGCGAGCAGGAGGGGCGTGTCCACATAGTGTGGAGAGTGTGAAAAACAGAACACACACACACACACACACACACACATAGAAGAAACAACCAACACGTAAACCGTTTAAATCTGAGCATGCGCGACTCAAATCTGCACTCGACTCACATCGGGGAGCGACGGTGACGAGAGTCTCACGTTCATCTCAGTAAGCTAGCATACACAACAGACAACTTCCATGTAGGCTACTTCAAAATAAAATAACTTCCTGTGACGGTTCAAAGTAAAACTAAATTACTGTTAAATAAAGTTGTGTACCTTTTCACATATCAGCTCTAAATCAAGTACTGTAAATAATGTAGATGGTGAGTTTTAATCACACCATAATTGACCATTTCCTTTAGACTGTTTTAAACTAAACAACATAAATTTCTTATTTAAGTGCTTTAAACCAACATTTTACAACAATGCTGTACTTCAATACAACTGTAAAGTACTTTTAATTGTGTATTTTCATTCTCCTACTTGCCTATTGTATGTTTTGCTTATCTATTTTCATAGCTGTACTTACTTTGCATATTCATATTAATCATACAACATATTATGAATAATCTATGATGTATTAAAGTGGATAAAGAGGAGACTTTATTGATCCGGTGGTGAAATCCACAAGCTAGCTGCCAAGTCAAACTTCCACTGTTGGTGAAAGTAACTCAAACGTAATGCAAAAGTAGTGTAATGTATTACAATTCAGAGACAGTAACATAGTGATATAGCTCATTCAAATGACAATAACTAGAAATCTATAATGTATTACATTTTGGAAATAACTTGCCCAACACTGAACCTCTGTGCTGGCCCGGCAGAGTCACTCCCAATCAGGGCAAATTCTCTCTTGTTTCTCTCTTTCTCCTCTTCTTATTTTTTGTACTTCTCTGTATTAAATCTCTGGTGTAATATTATTTTTTCCGATTACTCTCTTCACGAAGTGGTGGGGACTTGATGACTCATGATTTTAAAAGAGTTGTGGGCGGACTCAACCTGGCTACATGACATTGGTGTGGGAGACCTGTGTTTGAATCCCACTGCAACCAATCAACCAAGATGAGCTTAACACTTAACCGCTAGTCGCTCCAGAGGCATGCAACCTCTGACATGTATCGCAATTGTAAGTAAAATGGTCAGTTTTATGACACGTTATATATTGTAATGTAGCATACAGGAGGAAGCTCTCTTGTCACACGGCAAGAAGAAACCTTTGTCTATCAGTCTTTGAGCCGACCCCACTGCTGCTGGCGTGCAGACTAGATTAGAACAAAAGAATGTGTAGCATTGAAAAGAATTGACAGGGTGGATGGTAGGATCTTGGTTTTGACTGAAGAAACCTCAAAACACATGGATTTGGAAATGACGCGTTCTTTTGGAGGACGACGGACCAATAGAGAGAGTTTTCATCCAAGGAACCACCTACAACTTTAAGGGAATATGTTGGAGCCATTACAACACTTTGTTTTGTTTATATAACACATTGGTTATGTTAATTAGATAGATAGATAGATAGATAGATAGATAGATAGATAGATAGATAGATAGATAGATAGATAGATAGATAGATAGATAGATAGATAGATAGATAGATAGATAGATAGATAGATAGATATGTATTGATCCCAAGAAAAATGGGAAATTACGGTGTTACAGCAGCACACGTACATCAGTCACACAACACAGAATGTAAATATAAATGAGATACTAGGAAAATATACATACACACAATATACATGAAATAATAATAATAGGAATAAAAAAGAACAAATATTTGAATATATATACAGAATGGGAAAACTAAAATGTGCAACTGCTTAAATAATGCTAAAATGTATGTTAAATGTAAATAAACCAATTGTGCAGGTTGCACTTAGTGCGGTAGTGTGGTGTCTAAAAGTCTTATCTAGCACCCGGTGATGACAATTAATCTGCAGTTTTATGTTTGAGCACTCGGTGGAGCATTGCCTGGGAAGGCATAAAAGGTAATCAGCCTCAGGTACACAGGTGTGTGGAAAACAGGAAAGCATACAGTTTTTATGCTTGTTGGGTTAGGAAAATGAATGGAACTGAACCAGAAATGAAATGGACTAATGCTTGTGCGATGGTGAGCAGGATGTTAAGGAAATTAAATGGGTCACAGCACCGAAAATGAAGACAAATTGTGGACATTGATTATTGGCACGCAGAACACATACGTTCAAGTAAGTTCTCCACTGATCTCACCTCATTGGCCTGATGTAGGAGTGGGTAAAAGACTACAGAATATATTGGGGAAACTTAGAAATGTCTGGAACTGTAAAATGTGAATCCATAGGGGAGAAACATCTTTTCAGTCCACTGCACCGTAAAACCTAAATCTTCATTGGACAAAGCCTCTCCTTTCATGAGAAAAAAGTATAAAATAGAGTTAATTCACAGCAGACATGGACTCACACACACACACACACACACACACAAACTGTGCAAAAAAATGTGATTGCAGACTGTAAATACACTTTACGATTTATTGTCTTTACTTTATATGTTATATATTATTATATATATATTATATGTATTGTTTCTTTATCTGTGTCTTGTACATTCCCCCATTTCCCTTGCTGCTGCCAATTTACTGATAGAAATATTTATGTTACACAGAAAAAAACACTTTAACTAAATTCAACACAAAGTTGTCTGTCTCTGTGCGTGTGTGTGTGTGTGCTGTGTGTCGTGTGTGTGAGTCGTGTGTGTATAAAGTGTTTGTCCGAACATCCGAAGCAGGTCTTTGCATATACTGTGTGTAAAGTGTGTGTAGTCACATTATTGATGGTGGGGTTTGGATGTCAGATGAGGGCGGAAAGAGTATTTACACTGTTTGGATGAAAATCCAAAGACTTGGTGGACCGTGTGTCTGATGTGGAAATACATTCTTTGAATTCTCGTGGCACCATCTTGTCTTTTTCTACCCCAGCCCCTAACTCCTTCCTCTTGTCAATGTTCTACATCCATCTCCTTGTTCACTCCACCATGTACACTGTGTTGAATTGTTCTGATCTGAGCTGCCATGAGGTTATTTATGAACATGAAAATACTTTGCACATCTATAACATGAGACAGGTGCCTGCGTAGGTCCAAAGTTGCAGAGAAACTCCAGCACTGTCTAACTTACGATATATTTAATAGCCGAACGCTTTGGTACTAGACCTTCATCAGGCAACTATAGATCTACCATATTCCTGTGATGCTGTTTGTTGGGTTGTTCAATTCAGGCAGTCAAGGCAAAATGTAAGTGATGTTATTCTCTTTTTAGGGAAAGAAATATTACAGTCATAGTTTATTTAAACCTGCACCAGGGAGGAGTTTTATGTAAAACAAGGGTGCTGGCCATTGAGTCAGAATGTAAATGGTCTGTGTTTATTTAGCGCTTTTCTAGTCTTAATGACTACTCAAAGCTCTATATCATAGTACTGGAACAATTCCCCATTCACGCAGTGTGGCCGAGGCTGCCGTCCAAGGTCAGATAAACATCCACACGCACACCCAAGGACACTTTGACATGGGACTGCAGGGCCAAGGATTGAACCACCAAATGGCAAGCAACCACTCTACCACTGAACCACCCCCTAACGTGTGTTATCCACATTTTTCAGTGTCAAAATCAATAATGCAGGAATCTGGGCCCGTATGTATCACGCGTCTGAGAATTACTCACAAGAACTTCTTGGTTCAAAGCTGCGCTTAAAAGTTACGTTATCAAGCACCTCAGTCGTGATTTATGTGAAGTGTAGGACAATATATTAATGTCAGTCTTGGAAATGATTCACGACACTTTGCTGTGCCACAAAGGGGATTTCGGATGACGACACAGATGTGGACCAATCACTGAATAGATTTCCTTATTTCAGAATATTCTCAGATGATTTCACATTGAATGGTGAAATTCTTAAGAGGAGTTTACTTTCAACACACATTTGATAATAAAGTATTTTCAGGAGAATACATTATGATATACACATTGGAAACGTTTTTCACCATGTCTGAATTACTAATTTTACACTGACCGCCTATATAGAGCCTAGATTGTATGATATTTGATGGATGCTCGTCGTCAAACATTTCAAAACGTTCTTTGTGGCACGTCTCTGTCTCCTCAGCGCCATCACAAGCCCCTACTGGTAACTCCTAACCACTGCAGAGACCTCTGGAGCTGCCTTAAATCACTGGCAGAGGAAGAGGGATTTCTAGCTTCAGGAAATTGGATAACTTGCTTTTATTATTTAAGTTTGAAAGTAGGAGTAAATTTCATGAATTCTGGAAAGCTTGATAAATAAGGGCCCAGACCTCTCCTTACATAAACATCAGACCATGGTATGTATCATCCCTCCTAGTTTCATCAAATTTAGACAATTTGAACTGATGAAATGCCTGTGTGGGCAGGTTTGAGCTGTGATTTGGACCATTGCTAAAAAAAGAGCACCACCATCAGAAACATAGACTGAACTGCTTTCTTACATTTTGTCTGGTCATAAAGCAAATTCACAAAATCAATAACTGTGAAGGGTGTCTCTAAATGATAGCTTCATCAATTTATTTTTTATTTGCCATTACCTGACTGGCTGCCATCCAACAGCCTAATAGCCTCTAATAATATTACCTATACAGCAGCATTATGTGTCTGAGGCACTTAACACCGAGTTTACTGTGGTCATTTGGTAATTATTGGTCCTTTAATTATGATATGATATCACAGGCACTTAACAAGGTCAAGGGACAGTAAGTTCACGATCCCGACTAAAAGGTATGAGTTCTTACACGCCATAGAAGGATACCAGCCGGTCCAAAGATGCATCAGGATGAACCGGCAAGGGACCGAGCAACATCATCTGGAAGAAGTGATGAGTAGAGCGAGAGAGAATCAGAGTGGATCAAATCCAAGCAATTTAGCACTCAGGTGGAAACATCTGTAGAGATGAACAGATGGATGATAGAAGCATAGAAAGAAGGAAAGAAAACTTATTATGGAAAAGGAGAAAAAAGGACAACAGTGAGGAAAGTCAGAGAGAGAAATGGGACATTACAGTAAGAGGGGTGGAAATGGTGTGTGTGACACATTTCTATGCATAAATCACACATTCACTCACAGAACTACAGCAGTGAGAGAGAGAGAGACAGAAAAAGAGAGGGAGAAAGAGAGACAGAGAGAGATACAAGTGACAGACAGGAGAAAGACAGAGAGCGAGAGAGTGAGTGTGTGTAAAGTAGAGAAAGGGGGAGAGGAGGGGTGAGAGAGTGATGGAGAGAGAGATGGAGAGAAAGTAAAGTAAAGAAAGAGGGAGATGGGAGGTGTGTGAGAGAGCGAGAGAGAGAGAGAGAGAGAGAGAGAGAGCACAAATGTTGGACGCTATAAGGCGCGTAAGCCTCTTCGACCAGCCGGTCAGAGTTGAAGTTGCGGTCCGCACGTGAAGGTCTGAATGAGGCTGAAACCGACACACTGAGAGACAGACCGGCGGGAGGATGCGGGGATCAAGAACAACGGAGTGGATTTGTGAATGAAACCACAGAGTGAAGACAGCAGTCCAGCAGCGCGAATGGGACCCGATTCATAAAATGAGGCGTGTGACCTGAGAAGCTTCAGATCTGCAGTTTGGTTTTACTTTTTTTTCCAGTTTCAATGGGAACCGAATGACACACGGGAAAACGCGTGGCACTTGCTTGCATTTAAAAGATTTTTATCGCGTTTTTCTGTCCCCGAATGTTCACCGCGATTCCTCGAGCGTAAATGACGACATTAATCGTCTGTCGGTTTCTTAGTCTCGTTTATACCGGTGACAAGTGAACCTACACTGCTAAACAGCGGGACTTATCAAAGCTAAAAACGTATCT
This sequence comes from Percina caprodes, assembly GCA_013375575.1. Taxonomy (NCBI): domain Eukaryota; kingdom Metazoa; phylum Chordata; class Actinopteri; order Perciformes; family Percidae; genus Percina; species Percina caprodes. The sequence continues at coordinate 15,800 of JABXJD010002962.1, forward strand.
CATACAGAAATGTCCTAAGATACCCTGTAAGATACCCTGTTTAAAGACGCGCGCTCCAGTGCCTTTGCGCACCATGTGTTGCCCTTTTGATGTATAACCTCTTTTTACCTCTTATGAGTATTAATGTCAGCAATTACTTGATGCGCCTAGTTTGACAGCTGGAGTCATGTTGGGGCTGCAGGACCCCCCCAAAAACGGATATTATAAAAAAACATCAATTGATTAAAAAAAAAAGTGTAAACGTTTCCCCCTTTCTGGGATATTGGATATATGTGAAGTAGCCTCTACAAGTATTTGAGGTGGGTAAAGAGGGGTTGCTTTGTTTTGTTCATTAGTCGATTATTCGATTCCTCTCGAGGACATCTTTTCGTGAACACATTGAGGAGTTTCAGAGGAAGTTTCAAGTTTCCTTCTGAATCAAAGCCACCAAAGACAACCATCCATCCTGTCAGGCAGATCTGATTCTGTAAAGAGTACAAGGTAACTGCGCTGTACGGGAGAGAGAGAGAGAGAGAGAGAGAGAGAGAGAGAGAGAGAGAGAGAGAGAGAGAGAGAGAGAGAGCACACGCGGATGATGGAGGGATGTGTGAATATTGGACGGGAGACAAAATCACTCATCCAGTCTCTGGTTCATCAGTGAAGTGTGTGAACTCTGTTACAGGCCTACGTCTCTCACTCTAGCCAACTGATCATGTGTCACATCTCTCGTCCGCGTGCACGCGCTGTCTCACTCTTCTTCTTCCACTCCTTGCACTCCTCATGCATTGGTTTGGTAGTGTTGACTGTGGCTCTTCGGATTTGCAGTCTGTTGTAGAGTAAAAATATTTAATAACTATCGCATATAAAGTATCCATTCAAATGGCAGCATGTAGCATCCTGTGACGTCTTGCATACTTTCCAGCATCCCTGGACGAGCCGTGCGTTATGATGAACGGACCGATCTTCCACGATCCGATGCGACTCGTCGACCCGAGGCACCTTCCGCAAATGATGTCCCTGGAGGACCGCGACCCCACCATGGTGGAGGGGACCCTGGGGCCCCGTAACTCCACGCTTCCCGGGGGAATCCGGGCCAGCAGCGCCCGTCCTTCCCTGGGTGGAGACCCTGCTTGCCGGCGTCCTGATCACGACCATCGTGGTGGATGTTATCGGGAACCTGCTGGTCATCGTGTCCGTGTTCAGGAACAGGAAACTCAGGAAAGCAGGTAGGCTACAGGTGTTCAAGGTGTCCGTCAGAGATGCGAAGTAACGCAGTACAAATACTTCGTTACAGTAGGCCTACGTTTTAAGTACATTTTTCTGATATTTTCACTTTACTATTTTTTGTGGCGACCTTTTGCTTTTACTCCTTACTTTTTAACACAAATATCGGTACTTTCTGCTCCTTACATTTGACATAATTGGCTCGTTACTTTAGTTTTGTACAAGAGGTTGTCATGTCGGACAATGGCTAGTCATTTAGCGGCGCGTGCGCTTCACCGGTGAGCTTGCACGTTGCATCCACAGAGAGAAGTTGTCTCCGTGTCAGACACACCTGGGGCCAAGTTGGAAACCAGAATCAGCTTCAATGTCTGTTTAGTAATTCATATTTAATGCTTTATTTTCTTTCCAAAAGCCAAATTGGAGCACACACACATACATGTAGATTCCTTTAAATGTTAAGGGGAAGATTGAAAAAGAGAAACGGGATCTGTGAAGTCTCACATATGATTTCATATCTTGCTGCTCAGTCTGAATCTTATTAACCTGGAGTCCCCATCTCTGTCACAATAATCATATATGATGTTGATGATGATGTTTTAGGCCTGTTGGCAGACAAATTTAAAATGTAGCCAACGGCATATAAAGAGCCTTTTTCATGTCCACTTAAGTTTCTCAGCTCACACTCTAGTAACATAAGTGTGGTCAGGTAGCTTTGAATAAAAAATGGTTGTCATTCCCACGGCTACTAAAATTACATAAAAAGTACATTTCCTAGCCTGTACTTTGTTACTTTTACTTGAGTAAATCAGAGTATTTTAAACACAAGTATCTGTACTTCTACTTAAGTACGGGAAGTGAGTACTTTTGCCATCTCTGGTGTCCGTGCATGTCATGGATATAGATATTTAACCAAAACTCAACAATATAGAAGGATGTAGCCTAGAACGGACCCTAATGTAGCTTGATGAAGTAGTTTTCATCTTCTACATGTTCACTTTGATAATAGCCATGCAGCTTAATGCTCATCAATCAAAACTCAGGGAGTTTGTAAATTGTAATTTGGTAACGAAATTAGAACTTTGTTACTTTTTAGGCACAGACGGACCAAATTGCCACTTTATTAGCCTATCAGTATCAAAAAATGCCTTGTGTTTCAATACCAAATTCAAATACTTAAGGAATAAATCTCAAGAGCATCAGGGAACAAGCATGCTTGCTTTTGATATTGTTACCGGTTCCTTCTTTTCTTTTAACAAATTCCATTTAAACAAAAACAAATTACATTACAGTACATTATGTTTTTTTTCAGCTATTTTACACTGCATTACAGCCTGTCAAAATACAACAAACACACACACGTGTGTGCCCGCCTCTCTGTATATAACGTAGAGTTTTTCCTGCAAGCCTCTACCACGTTTACCGCTATGGTGATGCAATCTTTTTGGCTCCCTGACGATGAGATTTCCTCATTAGGTATTGAATGGCAAGGCATTTTTGGATACTCAGTACTACAGTGGTGTGAAAAAGTGTTTGCCCCCTTCCTCGTTTCCTGTTCCTTTGCATGTTTGTCACACTTAAGTGTTTCGGAACATCAAACCAATTTAAACAATAGTCAAGGACAACACAAGTAAACACAAAATGCAACTTGTAAATGAAGGTGTTTATTATTAAAGGTGAAAAAAAATCCAAACCATCATGGCCCTGTGTGAAAAAGTGATTGCCCCCTAAACCTAATAACTGGTTGGGCCACCCTTAGCAGCAACAACTGCAACCAAGCGTTTGCGATAATGTGCAATGAGGCTTTACAGCGTCCTGGAGGAATTTTGGCCCACTCATCTTTGCAGAATTGTCCTAATTCAGTTACATTAGAGGGTTTTCGAGCTTGAACGGCCTTTTAAGGTCATACCACAACATCTCAATAGGATTCAGGTCAGGACTTTGGCTAGCCACTCCAAAGTCTTCATTTTGTTTTTCTTCAGCCATTCGGTGGTGGACTTGCTGGTGTGTTTAGGATCATTGTCCTGCTGCAGAACCCAAGTTCGTTTCAGCTTGAGTACACGAACAGATGGTCGGACATTCTCCTTCAGGATCTCTTGGTAGACAGCAGAATTCATAGTTCCTTTTATCACGGCAAGTCTTCCAGGTCCTGAAGCAGCAAAACAGCCCCAGACCATCACACTACCACCACCATATTTTACTGTTGGTATAATGTTCTTTTTATGAAATGCAGTGTTCCTTCTACGCCAGATATACTTGGACACACACCTTCCAAAGAGTTCCACTTTTGTCTCATCGGTCAACAGAATGTTGTCCCAAAAGTCTTGGGGATCATCAAGATGTGTTGTGGAGAAATTGAGACGAGCTTTGATGTTCTTTTTGCTCAGCAGTTGTTTTTCCCCTTGGAACTCTGCCATGCAGGCCATTTTTGCCCAGTCTTTTCCTGATGGTGGAGGCATGAACGCTGACCTTAACTGAGGCAAGTGAGGCCTGCAGTTCTTTGGACGTTGTTGTGGGGTCTTTTGTGACCTCTTGATGAGTCGTCGCTGCGCTCTTGGGGTAATTTTGGGCGGCCGCCACTCCTGGGAAGGTTCACCACTGTTCCATGTCTTCGCCATTTGTGGATAATGGCTCTCACTGTGGTTCGCTGATTCCCAAAGCTTTGGAAATGGCTTTATAACCCTTTCCAGACTGATAGATCTCAATTACTTTCTTTCTCAATTGTTCCTGAATTTCTTTGGGTCTCGGCATGATGTGTAGCTTTTAAGGATCTTCTGGTGGACCTTACTGTGTCAAGCAGCTCCTATTTAAGTGATGCCTTGATTGTGAACAGGTGTGGCAATAATCAGGCCTGGGTGTGGCTAGAGAAATTGAACTCAGGTGTGGACAACCACAGTTATAGTATGTTTTAACAAGGGGGGCAATCACTTTTTCACACAGGGCCATGATGGTTTGGATTTTTTTTCACCTTTAATAATAAACACCTTCATTTACAAATTGCATTTTGTGTTTACTTGTGTTGTCCTTGACTATTGTTTAAATTGGTTTGATGTTCCGAAACACTTAAGTGTGACAAACATGCAAAGGAACAGGAAATGAGGAAGGGGGCAAACACTTTTTCACACCACTGTATGTGGTGTCTGTTGGGTGTCTAAAAGTATTGAAGTTGGGTACCCAGCCCTAGTTGAGAGCTCAGGTCTTGGTAACTCTCTCCATCCTGGGACTTTTCTGTGGCTGTAGTGCCGAGCGCCTTGAACAACTCGGTGTGTTACTCAAGGACACTTTGACAGAATATTTGGCTGCTGCAGATGATCAGAATCCAAACGCTGTGTGACGTGTTGGTGTGGTGTTATAAATAAAGAATGCTGCGCAAGCAGAATATTTGTCAGTGTCTAAAAATTCAGTCAGTTCATATTTGCCATTTTGGCACTTGGTCAAGGACTTTTGGAAACTAAAACGCAGTGAAGCCAAAGTTGATGACTCACTGTAATCAGTGTATAAATCTGATAGTAACTACAGACTGATTCGACCACGAGCCTCGAGAGCACCGCTGTGCATAAACACCGTCTGCATTTAGGATCAGTCAAGGAGATCATCTAATCATTGTCTTTCACTCTGCAAAATGCTCCTGCTCAGCCATCTGAAGAAGTAAATGTCACATTAGAAGCAGGCACTCTTCTTTTTACTCCTCCAACTATACATGAAAACTGATTAGGTGTTTTGCCATTATGGTCCTTTCATCCTGGAGCAGTGAAGCCAAAATCCCTGTTAAGATCTGATAATAATAGACCAGGCAGGTGAGTGGGAAGGAGGGCTACCGTCTCTTCTATAAAAAGCCTAAATGAGTGTCATGGAAGTTGTCTTTCTTTCCTTGCGTTTCCAGGAGCATTTTCTATATTTCAATTAAAATGCTCCATTCAGACCTAAGTTTGACAGGAAACAACATCTATCAGTGTGAAAGGAAAGGTGCAAAATGAAAGGTGTGAAAGGAAAGGTTGAAAGAAAAAGAAAATAAGGGGGAAACAAACAAAACACCTGCAGTCTGCTGTCTCTCGTTCTTATTTCTTCTTCTGGTAGTTTTTTTTGGATGTCCATACAGTAACAAAAGGAGTGATATGATTACAAAGAATGTAATAGAAAAAATGAAAAAAATCAAGAGGGGGGAACGTGGTACATAGTTCCCAAGAGCAACTATATACATATATAAAATAGTAAGAAAGATAAAGGGTTTGTATACACATTATGCAAATAATATAGTTATTGGTGTATCAAAAGTCTTGAGTATTAAATATTGCACAGTAATGAAATTAAATGGTTAAATATTAAATAATAAAAACATATTGCACTGTAATGAAATTAAATGGTTAAATATTATATAGTGCACTGTAATGAAATTGAACAGAATTCCCGTGTCTTTATAAGTATTGTACATAAGTATTGCACAGTAGGTGGGAAGAAGAAAGTCCGGGGGTTGGGGGGGTAGGCTGTAAAGGGAAGTCAATGCATACTGTATGTGTGTTCAGAGTGGTTTTTAGCTTTTGGGAAGAAGTCATTGTGTATTGCCAGACCTTCCTCCACAGCACTGCGCAGGGGGGTCTGGCTAGTATACACAGCATTCTACACAAGTATCTGTACTTCTACTTAAGTACGGGAAGCCATCTTTGCAGTTAAGCATAGTCCTCATAAATCCACCGAAGTTTAAAATGGCAACACAAAGAACGAGGAAGGTAAGGGACCTCCATGTATATAGACAAGAAGAAAGCAGTTCCATTTACGGGATTGTTCCGGTTACGCCAGATGTCTCTCACCTTCGTCTTTCTTTGTGTTGCCATTTTAAGCTTCTGTGGATTTATGAGGACTATGCTGCGACTATCAAAGGTTGATTTCTGTCACCTGAGCGTCTAAATGTGCAGCCTCCCATCATCTGGGCCATGTTCAGCCTAAAAACTCGTAGCAACACGCTTTTTAAACTGAAACTGGGGTGCGTTGAACACCCTGTTGTGAGACACGTCTCTGCTGATTGGGTATCACCTGGGACACAGCCAGTACACGAGGACACACCCACCAAACGAGAAAAACATACACACCGTATACACCGTTTTGAAATTCGAACGTGCCCCAGGTCACAGTGGTGCTCCACACATGTCACAATGACAAATTAGCATCGCCGTGAATCAATACGTAAACAGCTGTCCTATTCCCATCAGTCAGCAACAACAAAAAAGATTTGATTTTCCTGCTTTTACATGAATCCGGAGGGAGATCCCTGGAATCCCTGAGTGAAAATGTAACAATAGGAGGAGGATAACTGGATGAATTGCTCACCCATCTCATTCATCTAATCTCTCTTCCTGTCCTCTGTTACCTCCCCCGACATTCACAACTTTCAACTCCATTCACCCGATTCACCTACTGCCAGCAATCTGGCCTGTCCTTTCCGTTTGATTAATTTCTTCTCACCTTTCCTCTACTCTCCCCAGTGTCCTTTCTTTTCAGTCACTATCCTCTCCCCTTAATTACTCTTCTCTTCTCTTCCCCTGTCTTCTACCCTGTCAGGTCTCTCTCTCTTCTCTTCTCCTACCAGTGAACTATTCTCATGTCTTCCGATCAGTGGTGGAATGTAACTATGTACATTAACTCAAATACAAGTACAAATTGGAGGTACTTGGACTTTAGTTGAGTCTTTTTGTCATGCCACTTTCTACTCTCCACTCTATATTTCAGAGAGAAATATTGTACTTTTTACTACACTACATTAATCTGACAGCTTTAGTTACTAGTTGTTAACAAATTAAGATTGTTTGCACACAAAACACATGTAGATTATGAAATCTGTTGTTTTATTATAAAGTAATCTACCCTTTTTACTTAAGTAACATTTTCATAGACAGGGCTTTTACTTGTAATAGAGTATTTTTACAGTGTGGTACTAGTAGTGGTGGCAGTAACTCCGTCCGTAGGGAGTTGGGTTGGGAACCGGAGGGTCGCTCGTTCAAATCCCTGTATGGACCAAAGTACGGCGTGTGGATTGGTAGCTGGAGAGACGCCACTTCACCTCCTAGGCACTGCCGGGTGCTCTTGAGCAACCACCCCGCTCAGGGCACTCACTCTGACATCTCTCCATTTGTGCATGCATAGGTCCTGAGCATGTGTGTGTGCATTTCAGGCTTGTGTGTAGTGATTACTAATACAGCAGAGTGTAAATTGTAATTTCCCCACTGGGGATCCATAAACAGTATAAATTATCATAATTATTATATAAAATTAGTACCTTTACTTTGGTAAAGGAGCTGAATACTTCTTCCACCACTGCTCCTGATCCTCCCCCATTAATCACTAATTATTAATAAGTCCTTTCACAGTTCATTATGTCATCACACAAAACTGACACACTAAGTTCATTCATAAACCTTCGCAAAAAAACCTGCTTTGTTAATACATTCTGAGAGAGCAATTCAAATGGAAATAGCTATAATCTTTTACATTGACAAGGCAATTATCACAAGAGGAATGGTTTTACTAGTTTGACTGCTGTGCCCAGCACTGGCTGGAATTGCTCCAATGTGGGCTGAATTGCATTGTGTTAGACATCTCCTGATTGCCTGAATTTGAAAAATGTGTCCTCCTTGAACCAATCTGCTTTTTTATTGATGTCGTGCCTGGTGGATCAGTGCTAATCAAGCTTTTCAGAGCCTGAGGACCAGCCCACCTGGACAGAGTAATCCCCAGCAGACCGGGCTGGTGATGGAGCCGTCACCCAGATCCATTCATGAACATGCATTTTAATTTTTAAAAGTTCATCTTCCATTGTTGAGGGCAGGCAAAAGGCCAATAACTGCAACATGAAGTGCTTAGGGACTGTTTGTTTTTTATTTAAGGGGCAACCGGAGGAGTTTTCAGTCAAAATAGACTTGACCTTCCCTTTGCCAATGACACATTTTCTATGACCCTCCAAAATGATTGTTGTGGAGGGTCATGCCTTTTTCCCAATTTGTTAATGCCTTCTGTTCTGGTTTACGCTTGGCAAAGATGTACAGATAGCCATTGTGTTTTTTACAACCATGACATACGTTACTAACCTCTGCTTTCTCATCTTACACATCACACTCCACAACCCAATAAGCATGCATACTAAATGCACACTTCCCGCATTATTCAAATACTAAGTTACCTCTCTAGTAAACTAGTATTCACCTGAAAAAAAAATTCACTGTGGCTCAAGTTGTGTTGCACATTTAAAATATATAAAAACGACATTATACAAAAACGACATACGAAACAGGCTACATGTAGAGCACACACAGTAAAGGCTCCGTGAAGTTCAGCTAACGCAATGGTAGAATTACCGCTTGGTGTAAACACCGAGCATTAACACAGTCGTGAATTTGTGTGGAATGTATAATGGGCGGCATTAAACAGTCAAACTCCACCAGCGGGGAGCAGTTAGTTGGATACGAGCTCCCCATTTCTGCACCAGTCCGTGTTAACACAGCCCACCACAGAGGAGCGGCTCTATCTGCTCGGAAGGCTAGCAGGCCTGGTAGCTGGATAGTCCGGTACACTGTTGTTCAGCCATGTTTTCACAATAGCACGCACGCACACACACACACACACACACACACACACACACAGAGACAGACAGACAGACAGGCAGAGTTACACACAGTCTCACACACACACACACAGAAATAAACTTTTGTAACAATGGTTTACATTCTGAGTCTCCTCTGCATATTCATGGAGGCAGCTGGACAAGGACGGAGGTTACTCTAGTATTGATTTTTGACTTTAAGACGACGTGTGAACATTTTTCTTTGTTTGATTTCATTAAAAGTAGAGTTGGACTTTGCTGTCATTTTAAAATAGAGAGAAAATAGAGAGAGATTTGCAATAAGCAGCCTCACTGACCTGCAGTCTGTCTGTATGTCGCTCGCTTCGTACTGATGTTTCAGCTAAACTTAACATTATGTGGCGTTGTCACGTTGTCTGCCAGTTGCCTTAATTTTTCGTAAGTTTTCGTACAATATCATACAAACCCATTCATGAGAATGTGTTGGCCGGTTACCCGCACGCCTGTGTGCATTCATGTGCATCCTCGTGTTTGTGCACACATAAACGACAAAGGGACCCGTCACCGTGTTGCTCCGTAGCGCTGCCAGCATCACCGTGTTGCTCCGTAGCGCTGCCAGCATCACCGTGTTGCTCCGTAGCGCTGCCAGCATCACCGTGTTGCTCTCGTGAGCGCTGCCAGCGGTCAGAAACTTCTGTGTAACTTTTGGTGGAGACTTTGGTTGAAATATAGTTTGAAGCCAAAGCCTTGTACCATCCACGCAGTAGCACAAATAACCTCACAACACAACTGAGTTAATCTGCTCTAAAAGAGCAGGATAATACATTATCTTGCAGTCTTTGAAATGTCAGATACGTGATGAATGTCAGCAGATGGAGTTTAGTCAGTTTAAAGCGTTGGGATGATGGGTGGCGTCACTCTCTGCATCACGAGAAGCAAAGCTGAGCAGATGGATGTTCTCTTGGTGTTGCGCTTAATCCTGAACCGACCGGTCTGACAGGTGGAAACCAGCAGGAATTGGGTTCTGAGGGGATTTACTCATAAAATAAGCTCACAATTGTTTTTTGACCTTAATTTTCATCTCATCATCTCAAGAGGAACCACAGTTCACTCTGAGGAACTCATGGAAAGGAGTGATCTCTCTCTGCTGTTTGAAACCGTCTGCAACGAGCAGATTATGATAACCAAGCAAACATCCAGCAGCTATAATTAGATTTGGGGTGTCTGAAACCAGAAGTGATTGCTTTCAGCATTTTGAAGTAACGATGATGTAAAGATATACAGAATGCTACATAACTTGAAATAGAAGAACAAATCTCAGATGAGGTTCAGATCTGTTTTTCGTTTGCTTAGAAGGCAGAAACAATTTGACAGTTTTAAGTGGTAACCTAAATAATTTTCACAACCAGTAGATAATAAGATGGAAATTGAATCTGAACAGCAGAATTTTTTTTTTGATTAAATACGATCCGACACAACAGATGTAGCATTTTTACATTTTTACACCATCATTTGTCCCCTGGAAGCCCAAATAAAGTGCTTTTAATAATAAATTAGTTGATCAATTGAACTTTCGACCAACAGCTATAAATCTGCTGCAGTTTGATCATTAATTATATGTTTAAGTCATTTATCAAGCAAAAAGGAGAAACCAGCTTTTGTTTCTTTTCACTACAAACAGCGATTATTTTCATTGTTGATCAATCTGTAGACTATTTCCTTTATACTCTTTGGTAAAATAAATTGTGATTGACATGACACACAAATAAAATAGAACTTTATGGAAAATGAATAATTATGCTTGATTATGATTGGGGCTGCAACAAACGATTATTTTCATTGCCGATTAATCTGTGAAAAAAGTGTGGATCAGTGTTTCCCAAAGCCGAGGTGACGTCCTGAAATGTCTCGTCTTGTCCACAACTCAAATATATTCAGTTTACTGAGAGAAGAAAGTAGAAAATATTCACTTTTAAGAAGCTGGAATCTTTTTTGCAAAAAAATGACTTAAACTGATTCTTTGATTATCAACTAATTGATTTAAAAGTCTTTGAGGTTTGGACTGTTGGGAGAGAAAACAATTTAAGACATCACCTTGGACCCACATGGAAAATTACGATGACCATTTTTACAGATTTGTAGGGACAAAACAATCAATTAAATAATTAAACAGATTAATCATTAAGGGAAATAATAAATCAGCAGAACTTCTATAAATAAATATTGCAGTGGTTCTAAAATGTTTTCATTCCTTCTGAGGAGTGCAGCAGTCTGAGTTTGGATTCTCAGACGATGGATACAACGGTGGCAGAAACCTGGTCTAAAGTCAGTAACGCAGCATTTCACTGTTATTTTATCAGCGCATTAGAAGAATGTGCGTAGGCTCGTGCACAGCGCGCACACACTATGCCTGTTACACACACACAGGGAAGCGCAGCAGCACACACACATGCAAAAGATTACAAATATAAATATTACAATGGGAAACAGTATTATATGATCTGTTTGTGCGCTGTCACTTCCGCACAAGCAGACTAGTTTCTTCTCTCCTTCCTGCTCAGCAAATCTGTCATCATAACAGCAACGCGCCAAGGTACAAACACGCCTGGCTTTTAAAGGAATGGGAGATGACCTCTGATTGGTTTATTGCATGTTACGCCCAAAACACACCTTTGAATTAATGACGACACCAAGTACAACTCTTTGAACCATGCGCCCGGCACACACACACTTTTTCCGCCCTTAAATTAGCAAAAGTGGATTTATAAACACTCTAAAGCACCTGCGCCAGGAACGTCACGCCATACGCTTAGATCGTTAAAATAGGGCCCCTAGAGTCATGGCCCTTCGATCCTTCTGTCTTTAAAATTGTATTCCAACCCTTTGTGTATCTGTAAAGCCTGTTTCGGCTGCTAATCTTCAGCAAAATGGGCTGAGGACGGTGCAGCATTTTCTTTATTTATATTTCTTTGTCTTATTATGAAGGTCTGGCAGAGGTCATCTCACAGATCTTTCTTCCTAACTCTAGATTTTAAGGGAATATGAGGAGTGAGTTGTGATGCCTTCGCATCATTAAACCTTCACAGCTTCAGTATTGGGTGACTGCATTGCCCGAGGAAGGTCACAGCTGGCCAGCAGGCAAAAGAAATATTTATGGAAACTCCCCCCAGGGTTTTCAGATTGCACACCTTTAAAAAAATGCTGTGTGGTGTTGGCAGCTGCGTTTTCAACAGCTTTTAAAGTAGGGATGGACATTATTATATACATATTATGCAAGGCTGATAGTGTTGATATTAGCAAATAATATGTGGGGATTCAGAAACAGAAAGGAGATGTACACTCAAAAGTTGGAATATAGTGTCTTCAAAAATGTTGACTTTCTGGATTAGCAACATGGCATCATGACTTTGTGGAAACATACACGGCAACTTTCTTAAGCCAAGTGGCTTGTTATCTGCACGCATTTTGAGCTATCCGTATGTATGTCTACGCTGTATACAGGCGCACATACACGTCATTTGGCGGGTTAATACCACTTGCCGTGTTATTGCGAGAGTTTAGGAAACGTGACACGCTCTCCGGTCACCTGGGTGAAAGTCCTGCGTTTTACCCATCCACCACCACAACCAACCTCCCTATGCGGATTTTTGCCCTTTCATACTACTCGCTACGGCATGAATTCACATGCAATTGCAAGGTAATGTAAGTCAATGGAGGCCAAACAGCGTTGATATATGTGCTAAAAAGCGAGTATGCGTCTTGATAATAATGGCATAAAAGTTGCAGTGTCATACATATGCCATTTCATGAGATCAGTCTATTTTTTTTTTTGTAGATTTTTGCAGCTTGTTCAGCTTATCCATCTCTCTCTGCTGCATTGCTTGGCTGAGTGCTGAGCACCTGGACTGCAGACGCGGGGGGGTGTGAGCCATCCAAACTGAAACGGAAATCATTTGGACACAAAACCCGCTCTCTCAGCTGTCCAGAAACAATACACAATTACAACTATCCAAACTGATGATTTGGGGAAAGAAGTCACAAAATCAATGTGTTCACCGTTGATAAATCAGAATTGAGTAAAAGTTGAATTAATCACTGAATGAATGCCAGGAGGACGTCTGGCACAAGCTGAGCCGAGAGTAAAAAAAAACTGGAAGCAGAGTGTTTAGAATGGTCTGCTCACAGGGATTACTTTTACTTCATTATTTTAAGCTTTGCTTACGTTTAATATGAACATCAGACATTGTAACATGATATACATGACAGAAAATGAAAAGCAGAATATAGTTCCACTTTAAAAATGGGGTTTATACTGTATTTCTCCCCAACTGATGAGCCTGACCTGATCTAAGCTCTTGCCTGACCTCGTCCTGCAGCAGCACACCTGCACAACTGAATACAGCATTCATTGATTCCTATTTGCTCAGAGGTGCTTTCAATTTGCTTTAAAGCCCGACATTTCCTGGCGGGTAGGGACCAACCAATGCACATTGCTGGGATAAAGATACGGATACAGTTTTTTGTTTCTGACATGACAAAATTGATAAAAAAAGTTGCGTTTTAGTTTCATTACCAACAATAGATTGCTTGTATTACATACAATAACGTAATATGAGGATTGAAAAAGAAGTTGTGCTTTTAGCCATATTCTGGCAAATATATACGAATATTGAACACACTGCGCATGTGGATGCATATCAATCCATACTCAGTGTGTTCAGGATTTTTGGGCTATTAGGGTTACAGTACAGTGAGTATAGTAAACTTGTCCCCAATAGGAGAATGTGTCTTGGGCACTTTTGTTGTTTTCTATGTGAAACAAAAGACCCCATCTTAAAACTTAAGAGACATTTGACATGGCTTCTATGTTCTGCACCACCGCTAACAATCAGTTCTCTTATTACTGTAGCCTTCCATTGATCAAAGTCTGAGCAGCTTCAGTGGCTACTCGCCCCAGCAGCAGCACAGACAGAATTGCTGATGCAAGGCATCTCGCTTAAGACAATTTGAAAGGAGTCGCTCGTATGGATGAAGCTACAGAGAATGGTCAGCTCAATCTGCAGCTGCTCTCGGCTTTAAGGAGCTTTATATTGAGTTTCAGCTCATCTGTTTGGAACAAAACTTTAATAGTAAAGTGTTGTTTTTGGAGTCAGCTGTTTTCAGAGGGAAAAGCTTTGAATCGAGGGAAGAGGTAGCCACATGCTGTACAGGTTGTAAAACCCATTGAGACAAATTTGTGATTTGCGACATTCTTGAGCAATTAAATATCTCTCTTATACTGCCCGTTTTGTGATATGCATGTTAAAAAGTGCCTAATATTTCTATACTGAAATAATATCGGCACTAATTATTATGACTATGATGATTTTTCATTGGGCTATTTTTGGTGCCCCCTGAGCACTTGCTGCCCTACGCACAGCGTGGTGGAGCGGCGGCACTGCACGCAGGTACGGTGGATTTGTTCTGCTGGGGAACTGGAACTAGGGTTGGTCTACGGAAATGGACCAGATGACAACGCAGATTACAGTGCCTCATTTTAGTACCATTTCGTACATTTTGGCACCATTTTTTAAGTATTTATTCACCGGTTTCGGAAAAAAACATACAATTCCCAACCCTAATTTGAACTCATGAACTCTACATATCTGATATTCTACAGGCCTGAATATGACTCTTTAACCACTCCCAACTTATGTTTCATCACCTCCAACTTGTGTCTCTTCCAGAAAAGTCAGCTGAAGGTTGAGTTAGGCAGACAAAGTGTCTGTGTGTCTATTTATTCCTACAAACTGCAGCTCAATATCCATCTGTCTGTGGGTGACAGCAGTGTTCGCTGTTGTACTTGAACAAGGTACAAGCTGCCGCTGTCGGAGCTGCTGTCAGGATGACACACACCGTGGCGGCTGCAGCATCGAACACACTCGCACCGCTGAGAGACACAAATGAAACACGAGAGGAGTGAAGGAACAAAGACGACCATCTCACCACAAGCAGACTCTGTGGTTCCGAGATGCATCCATCCTTCCGTCTGTCTATGAAGGATACACGCTAACTCCAGAACAGAGAAGAAGAAAGTTCACAGCGCTGCTCCTCTACAGAACAGATGAGCTGATTAGATTGTGGAGTGACTTGCATAAATTTGCATTTCAATGTGGAAAAACTGAGGTCTTTGAAACTTCTGCAACTACTCAGTGCCTTCAAGTGGCAAAGATCACACCATGCCGATAGAAATCTCTGCTCATTAATTCATCATATGTCCTAATGAACAGGCTAATTTGAATTACAGGCTGTGTATTATGTATCAATCAGGGTGCTTAGGTGACTGCTTTGGTGAGAAGTCATATTGGGGATCTGAATTTAATTCAATCTACACCTTCAGGATTAAAGAAGCCCAGTGGTGTTTTCTTAGAAACAAAGAAAAGTCATGTTTCAGCATCTCTCAGCAAACATTATGCGCATCCTTGATCTCTTAACAAATGTGTTCTGCTTCCATGCATTGCTGCATATGTTGATGTCCACGTATTCTGTAGAAACCAGCTCCAATGTGCTACTAAATGTAAAATAAACTCCACAGGGAACCTTAGCTGTCAGTTACACACGGGACAAGAACAGAACATGTACCCCTGGGTGAAAGTCCTGTGTTGATTGAACCATCCACCACTCTAACCAACATCCATACGTGGCATTTTGGGCTTTCACGCTACTCGCTACCATTGTCAGCGAGTCTTAATACTACATAATCTTACAGCGAAGAGGGCCAGTTGTTGCTCTGCCCGGTGCTTTCCATACAGAGGTTGAAGGGTGCTGTTTGCGTATCTAACGCTAAGAGGCACTTACAGGCACAACAAGCATCCATAGTTTACAAGTTGGGAGTGAGAATGGGTTGCGATTAGTCAACCAATGGGTAGTCTTGGTCTTAGTCGACTAAGATTTCTTTAGTCGATTAGTCATGTGTGAGACGTTTCCAGCACATCAGAGAACTTTCGCTGTATTTGGCGGAGCAAAGAGTAAAAATAACTGGAATGAAGTCCAAGCAGCCTGCCGCTCGGGTTGGCATACTGTACAAATCAGTGTTTCCTCTCTTCTTCGGACAAGCTGTCTAATGATGGTGGCAGCATTTAAGCTGGTGATGAGGTTTGCAAAGTAATGATCCAGATGCTATTAAAGTTAAGTTGGAGGGGAAAGTGATCAGTCTGCGTTTGGCTTCATGGTTTTTGTCTGCTGCTTACTTCGTCTGTTGCCAGAGACTATTTCAGTTTCCTTCAGTGATGTCCTGTTTCTGTTCAGAGTTGTTCTGGGTTTGATGTTTGCCGTTTGTGTTTTGCTTTTGTATGTGTTGTGCGTCGTTCTGCTGTTCCTTCTGTCTGAACTCGCTTCTTTCTTGTCAAGTTGTTTTTACATTTTTTGGTTTCCAATACCTTCCGTCTCAACCCAACTCTTACGAAATGCCAGAAACAAGTTGTACTCTAAAACTTCAGTTTTATTTTTATCTATTGACAATGTCCTCTTATATGTAAAAAGTGTTAAATATTTATATCCAATAGTTACTTTGAAGAAACATGCCAGCGTATACCACTACTTTACATAAAGTTTGCAACTAATGATTGGTTTCCTCATTAATTAATCTGTCGATTATTTTACGACCAAATGATTCATTATTTAATTTTAAATAAAGAAACATTGTGAAAAATGTCCATCACAAGTACCAAAAGCCCAAGGTTATGTCTTTGAAGTCATATGAAACGCAGAGAAAAGCAGCAAATTGTCACATTTGAGAAACTGAAACTAACGTTACTTAAATGACTGAAATGTGTCATGGATTATCATTTAATCCACCACCTAATACGAAATGTCAAAGCAAAAACAATGGTTATCATGATGGATCACCTTCCTTAATCTAGTTTCAAGGCTTGAAAAGTTGATTTGAGTAGAATATTAAGGGAAACACTGGCTGCCTGGAAAGTTGGTAGAAGAATCAGAATTTGTCAGTGCAGGGGAATGGATGCAAATTGGTTTTATACATTGGTACGATCCCATAGTTAGGCTGACTTAAGATGCCTATGGCCAAGGGTAGAAGCAATGTCAAACTACCCTACATTAACTTACTCAAACACATTATTCTGATAATATTTCCACACACAAATAGTTCAAGGGAATGCTGAAACTACTAATTATTTTCATTGTCAAATTATCTGCCCATTACTTCAGGTCTGTTACATGTTACATGGTGAAAAATGACGATAGGGGTTTCCCCAAGTCCAAGGGGACGTTCTCACATGTCTCGTTTTGTCCACAACTCAAAGATATTCAGTTTACTGTCACAGAGGAGAGACGAAACTAGACAATATTCACATTTAAAAAGTTGGAATCAGAGAATTAAGACTTTTATTAACATAAAAAAGGACTTAAATGATGTTATTTTAATAGTTGACAACTAATCAATGAATCTGTGCAGCTCTATTCTGCTTATATTTCCGAGACAAACATGAATAATTGGAGCTTACTCACCTTTCACAGTCTGTTCTGTTGGTATCCTACCTGCTGATGACGTTTGTCTCCCCCCATCTACAGGAAACGCCTTTGTGGTGAGCCTGGCTTTTGCTGACCTAGTAGTCGCCATCTACCCCTATCCGCTGGTCCTGACCGCCATCTTCCACGACGGCTGGATCGCCGGTTACATCCACTGTCAGATCAGCGGCTTTCTCATGGGCCTCAGCGTCATCGGCTCTATCTTCAACATCACGGGCATCGCCATCAACCGCTACTGCTACATCTGCCACAGCCTCAAATACGATAAGCTCTTCTCCAACAGCAACACCATGTGCTATGTGGTGCTTGTCTGGGTGCTCACCATCCTCGCCATCGTGCCCAACTGGTTCGTAGAGTCACTGCAGTACGACCCAAGGGTGTACTCCTGCACCTTCGCCCAGTCAGTCAGCTCGCTGTACACCATCACGGTGGTGGTGGTGCACTTCATCCTGCCAATCGGCATTGTCAGCTACTGTTACCTTCGCATCTGGATCCTGGTCATCCAGGTGAGGAGAAGGGTCAAGCCGGACACACGGCCAAAGATCAATCCGCACGACCTACGCAACTTCCTAACCATGTTCGTGGTGTTCGTGCTCTTCGCCGTCTGCTGGGCGCCGCTGAACCTGATCGGCCTGGCGGTGGCGCTGGACTCCAGGCTGAGCTGGGCGATCCCGGAGTGGCTGTTCACGGCCAGCTACTTTATGGCGTACTTCAACAGCTGCCTCAACGCCGTCGCTACGGCGCCCTGAACCACAACTTCCGGAAGGAGTACAAGAGGATCGTCCTGATAATCTTCAAGTTTCACTGCTGAGAGGATACGCTGAGCAGAGGGGAGGGGCACTTTAACTTTTGCGAAGAAAGGGAAATTGTAAAGAACAATTTGACAAAGAGGAAAACAAATATAAGGTACTGTGTGAAGAAGAAAGAAAAACACTTTGTATGTAAGAGAAAAGAAGAACTTTAATAGCTGGAGGTGAAGAGGAAGAAAAGAGACAAAGTGAAATAAATGATGCCACAGTGTAAGTTATCTGTGATGCCTTCAGGGAACTTGAGAGAAAGTAAAAAAAATAAAGAAAGAGGGAGGCAGAGACTAGAATAAATCTTAACTTAGTAATATATTTCATCATGACGTTTGGGGAATGAAGTCGTGAATTACTCTTCAAATGAAATAACTGTATCAACTTTATACGTCATAATGTCGGGATATTCAAACATTGTGATCATCTCCCCTGATTTTCTAGTTTCAAGACAGTATTCTGGGATTTTTTTTTAATCAGTGGACGTCAGAGGTGTATTTAAAAACAGGAGAGTAACTGTCCACTTGTACAGCGTTGCAGCGAGGTGAGATGTTAAACCACTGAAGGTCAGCAAAGACAAGATTGTTAGAGGGTGTTAAGTTTCTCTATTACTCTGTAAAGTATTAAACATGTAATCAATGGCAGAAAGCATCTTAGATCTGGCAACAAAAGGCTGGATTCATGGCTTAGTTTCCAAGGCCATAGCCACGGTAGCTATGCTATAGGCCACACCAGGGGTCAGCAACCTTTTTAATATGAATCGCCATTTGAAAATATTCTTGTTAATCGGTGTGTCTTATCACCTGATATCATCTACCAAGCCCATGAATGGAAAGTAGATGGAGGAAAAAGTCAATTAAACTACAATAAATAGTAGGCTGTGCTCCTGCCAACGACTGTGAAAGAGATCATTTGGCCTGTGGATTGGAATATTAAAAAAAAAAAAAAAATCTCTTGCACACTTAAAGCTAGCGTGCCATTGGTTCATTTCATTTAGTTGCTGACCCTGGGCTACACAGTAGTGGGAAATTTAAGTAAAACAGAAAACCAGCCAGATTAGTTACACACCCATCTCATGACTAAGTTTAGAAATCACAATGCAACTCAACATCATTCATCATGAATTCTCTGCATTGGCAAATCAAATGTGCAGGACGCAAAACGCAGGACATGGAAGTGGGAGTGGTGGTAAGACAAATCATTTTAGTCTAGAGGATCTGAGTGAGGGAGAAAACATTCTTCCCTGTACAGCTGGCAGGGAGGTGAGCAAAAGGACAGACAGGCGGGTGAGGATCAGGGGACACATGGTGAGACAGGTTAATCAAAAGACGAAGATAATGAATCACTAGAGAGATAAACTGAGTTTGCCTAAAAGCATAAACCACCACTGGGGTTGAAACAACAATCTGGCAAAGAATGGTTGAAGAGCTGATGGCACATATACTGCGAGCTAGTGAGCAGACAGGAGAGGTGATGAGCCAATTGCAGACATGTGCTTGATTAACAGAGCCGGTAAAACCTTTTCCCAATTCCCCATTTTGCACCACCACAGCTCCTCCCGTCTCTTTTATGACTCCGCTGTTCAAATCTGCTGTGGGTGGGATTAAGATGCAAGGAAGGCGAGGAGAGGAATCAGGGACGCACAGAGTGGGAATTGGGAAAGGTCCAAAGAAGGGTGACGCCCAACACACAAGCAGACAGAGGGATGGCAACACAGCAAAGGGGAAACACAAGTCCAAGCCCCAGGGAAGCTCCTCTGGGCCAGAAACAATGTACACTGCTAGTAAATGATCTTATAACATGAATGGTGTAGTGTCTACCTCGCAATCATCAAGACTGTCTAAAATAATAACGATTTGTAAGGACTTGACACTCCTTTTCCCTCTCTTATGTGAGCTGCAAAGGTGTTTTTTTTAATTCTCTGGGACTGTCTCTCTCTTCACATCAATGGCCTCTTCTACCTGGGACAGAAGCAGCACAGATGGGATGGACTCTCCACCTCTATCATATTTTTTAATTTTTTTTATTTACTAAGATGATATGCAGATGTTGATTGTGTAATAACACTAAAAGGAACAAAACCAGAGTGGAAGAAAAGACAGAACAAGGCCACTGCCATTCAGAAGCAATACTGTGTGCACTTTCATGTCTAACTCGCACTCACACGCAACACTTTTCATTTCAGTTCCACAAAACACACAAAAACACTGCTTCAGGGTGTGTGATTGTACTCAAGTACAATCACTTCCCCGAAGCAGTGAGTAGATTTAATTTACACTTTACATTGGAATATTAAACATGAAAAATAATTTTTTTTTTAAAAGGAGGCGTGAAAATGAGCAATTAAGAATTCTGACCACATCACTGTTTCGCTCTTCTGAAATGTGGACGATGAATGTTGAATATGTATAAATCAGCAGGGTGTTGCTGCTGTGATAATCTGTGCTTCATTTAATGAGCTCTATGTGTGTGTGTGTGTGTGTGTGTGTGTGTGTGTGTGTGTGTGTGTGTGTGTGTCAGGCTGTTCTACCTAAATGTAAAGGTCCACCAGGGCCAGGTGTAGTATGGAATGTATACTGAACAAAATCACAAACACTTTTGTTCTTAACCCCATTTTTCACGAGAAAAACTCAAAGATCAAAGACTTTTTCTATGTACGCAAAAGACTCTCAAATATTGTCCGCAAATCTGTCTAAATCTCCCCAATACCGTAAAACTGCACATTTTAGAGTGGCCTTTTATTGTGGCCAGCCTAAGGCTCACCTGTGCTAATCAGCATCTTGACATGCCACACCTGTGAGGTGGATGGATTATTTCGGCAAAGGAGAAGTGCTCACTAGCACAGATTTGTGAAGAATATTGCCGAGAAATAAGCCTTTGTGTACGTAGAAATATTCTTCGATTTTTGAGTTCAGCACATCAAAAATGGGGGCAAGAACAAAAGTGTTGCGTTTGGGATTTTGTTCTGCGTATATGTCTCCATTTCATTTCTGTGCCAAAATGTTGCCTGTTCCAAACGTCGGGAGGGTCTTTAAGGGGAAATTTAAAGTATACAGTAGGAAATAACTGGGGGAATTTGCAGGTTGTCAACATTAAAACATAATTTGAGATATGCACAGAATTTAGAAGGCTTTACATGTGCTGGTTGGTGGATTCTCTTACCTTTGGACAGAGCAAGGCTGTTTCTCCCTGTCTTTATGCTAAGCTAAGCTTTCTGTTTTGTCTTTTTTGGTAATAATAATTGTATTTTATATTCATAATTGTACTGTTAAAGCTTAAGCACAAAATGCTTCTCAAATGAAAAGATTTACAGAATAAAAAGAGCCATTTAATGCAGCTGCATATTCTAAGTCAAATGTTAATTAAAAACAAAATCATTGACATTGCCTAGTTTCGATCTAAGACCAAGCATCTTCTCACCTGTAAATTACTTGGGTAATGACGGTTAATTCCCTTAATCCTCATAAGAAAATGGTTGTATGAGTGGAAAATGTGTGGAGGTAAGACGGAGTCTTTAAAAAAAAAAGAAGGAAAAAGAGCAAGTGTTTCTGATCAGTTTTCCTTCTTTTGCAACTTAAAAAGGCAAATAGCGAATAAAAGAATAAGTTGGATGTGAGTGTACATCCACAGGAGCTGGGTTAATAAATCACCACTAAGGTTGTTAGAACAACGTGGAGAGCACAGTCCTTAATATAATTGGCCCACTGAGGGTTTAAAAATGCTGGCCTTTTAACTGTAGTTGTGGCGTGAATTGGTAGTTTCTTTTTTTCCTTTCTTCTTCTTCTTCTTCCTTTCAGCGCTAAAAATCAATGCAATGAACTAAGCTTGTTGTCATCGAGATATATAGTATATAAATATAAAGGAATGTTGGGAGTAAATGAGAATGTACCCGCTTACGTTCAATACGCTGTTTTGCACATCTACGTGGAGAATGTTTCCTCTGAATGTCTGTAATGTTAACGAGACATAAACCAACCAACCGAGCCCTGGAAAACATAAAGTTAATAAAAGAAGATTCACTGTGAGCCGCCTCTGTCTCATTTGTTTAGGGACACAACATGTTAAAACATTATTCTAACAAACACTTCCTCTTTTCTCCCCAAATCCCTTCTATCCAACATCAGCTGACTTAACACTTGGTCACTACGGCTGGATTAAAACTACGGATTTATTTGAGCGTTCTGATATCAGCCTTTTCACCGAGGATGTATAATATGGACATCACATGATGGGCCGGTGTTGCAATTCCACTGTTTGGCCACTATGTTCAATTTGCAAAAGCGTGGCACACTTCCTCTCTGGGCTGATTTTCACATGAAGCTTTATTTTCAGTTTTTAGTTAACGAGCAAAATGGGTATACTGAAATTTCCCTAACCTAATTGGTATGAAATAAAATGAAAATAAACTGGGATCTTGTGAAATGGAAAGGAAATGGGATAGCATTGGTGTTACCCAGCCTTATTGGTCACCCTACTAACTAGTACAGGGCCAACTCATTTACCCAAATTGTGAAATTATATGTCTGTACTGTTTATGGCTCAGAACTGTAGCTGGTGAGATAACTGGCAAAGTATTTTTTAGCATCAACTTGTTTCTACTAATTTCAGTGCAAAAAATCTAAAGGCTGCTAGAAAAGTTGCTGGATTTTGCTGGAATGCATCACACACACTGGAAACCTTTGATGTAATCTTACAGTATCTTATCTTATGTCATACAGGATCATATTGTAAATTAGGCCTGCACGATACTGGAAAAAAACAGACATTGCGATATCTTTTCATGAGATATATTGTTACGTCCCAATGTCTAGGGGTAACCGAGACGCGACATAACGTGTGCCCCCCCCCACACTCTTCCCACTCCCAAACAAGGCCAGGACAAAGAATTGCCAAGTAATAGATTCTATTTATTGCGGAGGTGAGGTCCCAACATAACAAACAAAATCATACTAAAGGCAACCTAAACTTTCCTAACCAAAAACAACATAGACAAAGCACTAACCTAGACTCCTACATGAAAAACAGGAGAAAAAGGTAACAAACAAAAGAAAGGACTTCTCACTCCTACCATGTGGCTATTAGCAGCACAAAAACCAGACTGAACCATTACTTAGACAATCTTAAATCCTCTCACAGTTATACAGAGGCACAGGTTGGAGCTGGCAGAGTGAAGAGAGAAAAGGGGCGGAGTTCTTGTCTGATGGGGCTTTAAAATGGCTCCCGTCCTCCTGGCGACCAATCAGGAGACAGCAATCACCTCTGCCAAATCAGTCCAGCGTGTGCACCTGGTCTCCATTATCTGTAGTAGACGAACACCTACTAGAACAGAGTGAGAGACATAACACAAAGAAAATGACCCCAGGGTCATAACATATATATTGCAATATGAAAAGACACATTTTACAAGATTACATAAATAGCTCTATTTGGAATTAATAAATCAATGCATCTTGGGAAAATAAAGAGAAAGGTGGGACTTACACAGCAGCCAGTGCATTACTGTAAATTCAAATAATACGTAATATACTTTGTCTATTTACAGTAAAATACCGTGGAATGTCAAAAATCTATTCAGAAGTAGCATTTTGCAGATGAAAATAGACCAAAGTCTGAATCTAAGATGTCAGTTTTTTTGAGGCCCATTGCAAAGGTTGTTTAAGAAATGTAAGGAAGAGTTTCTTGTT